>JZKD02S1638658.1:119343-130506 GCA_000966675.3 Picea glauca
CACCTCTCTCTCTCTTTTTATCTCTCTCCTCCTTTATCTTACCCTTTGTCCCTCCCTCCCACTATCTCTACTCTATTTGTCTCCTACATCTACCACCTCTCTCTCTCTCTCTCTCTCCTTGTTGTTAGTCTCATTCTCACTCTCTCCCACGTATCTCTCTCTAAATCCCTCTTGTTCTTCCTCTCCCACCCTATCACACTCTCAAAAAATCCATCTCTATCCCATTCTATCTTTACCTCTTGCATCTAACCTTCGCTCTCTCGCTTCCTGTATCCCCCTCTCTTTCCCACTCTCCCCACCTTGCTCTCTTTTCATCTATATAACCCCCCTTCCCTCTTCCCCCCCTTCCTTTCACTCTCTCACTCTCTACCCCCCCTCTCTATATCCTTGTCCCTCACTCCGTTTTTGTTCCATTGTCCCCCTCTCACACTCTCTTTCTTCCACTCTATGCAACCCCCCTACCTATATCGCAATGAAATAAATGGACTTGACCTACACATGTCAATACCTTGACCTAAACCTAGACATAACAAGACCTCACTATTAAATTTGAACATTTTTGCGACGAAGTAGCGACATAGTTTCGTCGGAATAGGGTTGTTGTTGCAACCAAGATGATTTTGTTTTTTTGTCAGAATAGATTCATTGGTCTAGCGAATACACATGGATATTCGCCAGTCTAGCAACTGGAAAAGAATCCTATACAAAATAGGGAAAACTTTCCATTCGTCGGTCCATCCACCAAGATTAGTCGGTCTAGAGACCCACTTTAGTCACAAGCCTTGCTAGCATCTCTAAGGAAAACATAACCTAGGTCACTCTAGCAACCTTAATTAGTTGGTATAGAGACTAATGTTAGTCGGTCTAAGGACCCACTTTAGTCACAATCTTTCTACCATCTCTAAGGAAAACATAACCTTGGTCACTCTAGCGACCATAATTAGTCAGTCTAGCGACTAATGTTAGTCGGTCTAACGACTAATATTAGTCGCAAGAGTGACCAACACAACCCTGACAAACTTAGTCAAGTGACCAAATGGATTTACAAGCGACGAACCTGTTCATCGCTAGAGTGACTAATGGTGGGGTTTAGAAATAAATAAATATGCCATTCACATAGGAATAATGTTGGGGTTCTGTTAGCGATCCAAAATCACTTGCTAATATTTCCCAAATCACATGATAAGAGGATCATTAGGTACAAGAGTTATTTTTAAATCTTAAAGTTTTAGAGGTTTTGAGAAAGGCTCAAATTTACATAAATTCAATTAAATGAGGATTTCACCTCTAAAAATAGGCCAAAGGTTAATTTTAGCTTTCGGCGGCTAAATGTGAAATTTACAGTTTAATGAGTCGCCAAAAAGATTTGACTTTCGACGGCTCAAAGGCAAAATACACGACTAGTAAGCCACCGAAAAGCTTCGACTTTCGGCGGCTAAAAGTAAAAATACACGACTAGTAAGCCGTCGAAAGCTCTGAAGAGTCCAGATTGGTGTTCTTTTTGCCCAGATCACATTTTTCCGTTTCCAGAATCTGTGGGAATGATCTCAAATTAAAGATAATAATTATCAAAAGCTAGATCATCCTCTTCATCAAGTTTTGAAGGCATATGGTAAGGGAATGAATCCAAATGGCATGTTTATTCTTGACAGAAATCCCCCAACCATCAAAGACAGATTTCAAAATCTGTGATTTTCACTAGCAAGCTGCCAAATAATTCTCCAGGTTGTAAAATTCGACTTATGATGATAAGATTGGATCATTTATGCTAAAAGATCAAATTGATTATGTTAATTTTCTTTGAAGTATCTATGACTTTGATCAAACTAATTTCAAGACATCAATATTTCAAAGCCACAAAATGTTTCATATGTGTCAATCCAATAATCCAATATTATCCTTCTCAGTTCATTACATATAAGAAGTTGGGACTGTCTATTTGACTTCAATTCAATATGTATCAGTCCTACTTGTCCTAAATATGCAAATGCAAATGATATGTAACCCCTCCAAATGCACACAAGTTAAGATTTTTAATGTTGCTTATGTATGCAGATTGTAGGTTATGTTCCCCATGAATTATCTCTGTCAAAAACAAATTAAATGTGGTTGGGAATGACTATGTTCACACAGTCATAATTGAAGGTTTTACTATGATTTTGGGTGGAGAGTTTGGGAGGTGGTTTAGGTAGAGTGACTATGAGGTATGTGAGTTTGTTTTTAGGGGTGTGTCAAAATGGAATAGGGTCTTAAATTAAGACTTCAGGACAGTTAGCAGTAAGGGTTTCTGTAGGTAGCCGTGGGGTGTCTAAATGTTTAGGAGATAGGGTTAATGGCCTTGCGTTATGGATATAATGGCCTAGGCATGAAAGGGGAGATATCCTAGGGTGAGATAGTATTAAAATAGGTCAACGTTAGGTAGGTTGGGGATGAAAAAATAGCTTAGGACAGTCAAATGGTAGACAGTCTTGAGGATGGACGTGAGTTTTTATGATAGTAGGAGAGAGGCCTAAATATTTTGCGTTAGGAGTCTAATAGTTTAGAGTGGTGGCTAGGTCAGGGTATGTTTTTAATGAATATGGACAACAAACTTCACAAAGAGTGTTGTCCAAAGGAAATTCCTTGAAACACTTTTAATATTTACCATTCCAATAAAGTTGTGTTCAAACCAAGCATGTGTATTATTAATGTCAACACCACCTAAGTATCAATTCTTTATCTTCCCAAAATACTGACATATAAGGAACTTATTATTAACTGTACCTAAGTAATGCCTCCCTTTAAATGAATATTATAAATAACTACAAAAATTTTTGATCCCCATTTTACTAAATGTATGGCATGTTTTTTTCCTTTGGGGAGCTTCTCAAGGTGCAATGGATATTTTCTTTACAAATGAATGATTATGGATTTATTGGAAATAATTTTCTTGAACCTTTTTTATGTTAGGATACCTGACTTCTGAGTTTTTCTTTTTATGAATGAAAGTACCCAATAATAGGGAAATGCAATAATACCAAGATATGATAATTTTATCAATGTTCACTAATGACCTCAAAGGTAGATTGATGGGACTCAAAAGTACAATTGAGTAGTGACCCATTGTGGGATCATAGTAGCATCTCTTAGAAGCTGAATTATAAAACAAAATAAGTTAAACTACTGAAAAAGAGAAATGACAAAATGAAAATTTCATATGTAACATGAAAAAGGGATGCTCATCCTCGTTAGAAGATGAAGCCCTTGATGTCACTACAAAAATAGTACTAAAGGTCTAGGAGAAGACGATTTCCCCGGTGAGTCACCAACCGTAGATTAGTCAATTCATTACCTGACAATGTCTTTAGGGGAGAGTCCATATTTGAGAGGACTTGACTATGTAACCATGGGTGAAATTAAAAATACCTAGCGATTGAAGGTTGGTTTCATGAAGGGGGTTTGTAGTGGAAAATGAATTGTGATAAGAAAGAGATCTCCTCAAAATCGTAGTGGGGGTAGGTCTGCTAGATGGAGGTTGAATAAAAGTGCAATAAAGAACACATTCATAGACAGTGAAATAATAAGCAAACAATATCACCTTGGAGAGAATTGGTTAAAAAAAGAACACATTCACCAGATGGACAAGGGGTTCTAGTATTAAAAAGGGCATTCCTTCCACTCACATGGCATGTGGAATGGAATAAGAACCTTGATACTAGATTGTTTTAAATATCCTATTCATAGTCTGGACAAAGGAAATGCACACCTCATTACTAAACTCAATTGAATGATGATAAGTTCTTCCCATTGCTACAATTAATCATCACACAACACATAAATTTAAATTATGGCATCAACTAGGACTCAAATCCAAATTTAAGAAAAAGATCATTTCCTTATTTATGATAGATGATTATAAGTTGCACTTAACTATAGGGAACATAATTACAATTGTGTGCTTGTCACAGGTTCAACTATATCATTAGCTCAAGGAAATATTTAATAAACAAGTGACCAAAAGAACAAACCCACACAAACACGGTGACAACAACAATTGCAAGGTATACTTATATGGAACTTAGTATCTAAATATAGTTGGAAGGGACATGATCCAAGTTATTGGCTTTAGTAAGTTACAATGGTATGTTGTTCTAGACATTGAAATAAATCAAATGATATATTAATCACCCCAAAACTTCCAAGAATGGGGGATTGTGTCAAAGTGAATCTATATCTAGCATTAAAATGGTGGGACTGTCTTTGTAATAGTTATGTCAGTCCTAAATTGAGTGCCAAGTTAGTAGCTTTAGTAGATTTAGGGAGCTATAGAGATTAGGTCTAGATGTATTGTGTTAGGCCACTAAGAGTGTAGGATTGCTAAGCTTAGGATGTAGGTTAGGTTTAGGGTAGGCCGAGGTATGTAGGGGTAGCCTAGGTTAGGTTAGGAGGTTCGAACATCCTAGGAGGAGCAAGAAGCATATGAAGAGGATGATGAACCTCGGGGTCACAACATTCAATGTGTATTACATTAATTTAAGCTAGAAACAGTGTTGGCTAGAGAGACATACCTTGGATATTGTGCCCACCGCCATGCATCCTTAACACTCGTGGAGTCATCATAACTTTTTCTTCTTAAATTCAAATTTCCTAAAAAAAATCATTGATCTCCACATTCATTACGAAATATCATAATGGTCATAAATCAACCAAAAATTACCTTAAACCAGTCCTTAACAAGATTCATACCTTTGAGTGATGGGGTGCCTCCAATATCGATCCTCTCCATCCTGCGATTCATCACATTACTTAATTACATTTCAAAATAGTAATTAAATATGTAACAACCTCTACAAATTAATGACTAAAGATGAATACCTAAATGAGCTTCTCTTCATTTCGAGAATAAATTATTCTCTATTGAACAGGACCAACCATGTGAAGGTGGAAGCTCTTTTGGCCCCTCCCCCCCTCTCACATCACTCTCATTTCCCCATACCCAATCTATATAGATTTTACAACTATAATTAGAAATGACAGTAACATTAAATGTAAGCAAAAAACATTCATTGCCATGTGCTAAAACAAAAAACATGAAAGCAAATAACATTCATGACATGTAGAAAAACAAAATACATTACATTGGACCAGAAAATATATTGGATTTATATTAATAATAAAATGTCTAATCATTTGCTTTTCTTCTTCTTCTTGTTGGTCTCCATGAAAGCACAAATTAAGTCATCATCATAATTTAACTAATCCACCATAGTTATTGGGCCTTTTTGAAGTGTTGCATCATCAATACTCAACACTTCACGCCATGATGAACTTCTAGTATTTTGGCGTGGAGGTTGAGGATGCGTATGGGCATCCACTGCTGCAACAATGAAAAAAATTCAAGTGATATTGTTATTCACTGTTCCTAGGGAAATTTAATTAATATAGATTTAATTACAATGTTTTATACCTGGATTAGCTGGTGCAGTAGAAATTGTAGTTGGTGGCCACATTGTTGTTTCTATGCTTGTTGATCTCCACTCTCGATCGACATATACACGCTCTTCCATATGAAACAATATAAGTATTTAGTACATAATATACCCTAAATATTAATACTCATTGAAAAATGGAAAAACATTAAAAATGCGTGCATACCACTATGTAATGGTCCTTCGGCAACAACGCTTGAATCAATATGGGGGTCGGAATGTGGTTCATCGGCCGGTACATTAGGAACATTGGTAGCATTGTTACTTTCTTGCGAATGTGGAAAATACACACATTATTTTACATTTTAAATGAATAAAAAATATATTTTACATTACAAGTAATGAGTAAAAACTAATTGACAAGTTTTTAATTTCATTTTATTTACCATGTCCTCCAGGGAGACAGATGGCGATTTCCACAAGCTTCTTCGTCACGCCACCATGCCATCAAAACCCTGCGTGAACCCAACCTTTAGATCTTCTTCTGTGGCTTCGTCGTTGAACAAATCCCCCTGCATTGAGCAATAGCAAAATCATTAGTCACTAGCTGCAATGAATTACATATTTTGTGACAATGATAAAAAAAAGTAAAATGTTTAGGCACTTACAACCCGTGCCTTCAATCTCCTATAACCACCTCGGCCTAGTTTATGTTGGCCGTGTTTGTCTTGTCTTACCTTTGTTGCCTTGGAAGTGTCTTGGAGTCTACACAATATTTTGAAATATGTTAGATATTGATTGTTTTCCTCGTAAAGTAAACAAAAGACCATCATAGTAAATTGAAAACACCTTTTACCTTCCAGGGCCAGGTGGTTTCTTCCCTTTTGCTTTCATCGCTATTTCTCTTGCATTGAGAATAATTTCTTTCCACTCCCTCTCAGGGACAACCAAAGGGCATTCACAATTGGGGTCCTGTACTAATTTATTCCTATACGCCTCTCTAACACGTTTCAAATGATTTCTGGTTCTTTTTAGGACTTTCATCTTATTGAACGAGTCACCAAACTCGCCAACCAATCTAGAGATAAGAAGGTTTTTCAGTTTGAAATTTTGTCGATTCCATCGTAGTCGAATGGTCAGCCCAAAAAGTTCTAATGCATATTCATGCAAACTATTGTAGAACACATTGTTTCTTGTAATACATCTTCATCATTAGTAATTTAAATCTCACTGATATGTGATTGTTTAAACAATTATATAACAGGAATCTCGATAAAGACATATATTAAATACTTGGTAGCTGTACTATTTTTAGAGGAACGATGTCCCGGTCGACCAAAAATGATATTGTTGTTGTTCCTATGATTTGGATACGTGTAGCACCAGGGTAACAATCAACATAAGAGTGATTAGTTCCATGATCATGTACACCACCTGCATGATTCGACGTGTGTTGTGGGGGCGTGGCATCACTCCTAGAAGGTATATAATCGGTCTCATGCAGCACACTTGGGGTGGAAAATATCCCTGTGGCTACATGGCCATGCAGGTTCACTGTTGCAGTCCTGCTACTGCTACCAGGACCTTCCCCTTCCCCTCTCAACGATCTCACAAAATTCTACAATGAGAAATATGTGTTAATTGCATATATCAAATTAAAAAATTTAAAACCAAAAATTGATATTGTTAGATGACATGACTTACCCCATAATTTGCTATCTTAACATGTAATTCAACTATCCTTTGGAAATCCTCAGCAGTTTCTAGCCCAACAGTGACCAAATCCCAAAATTCCCTATTGGCATTTCTTAGGGACAATTATATTGTCTGCAAGGGGTCTCTAGAATCAAATATCTCTTCATCACCTATATATTCATTGTTTTTGGTCGATGCGGTGCTAGGAACGAGGCTTTTTCCCCGATCACCACTCTGACAGAATTTCAAGAAGAATGTTAGTACGTGCAATAAATATTGAAAAAACAATATATGAAATAATGGAATATTGGAAAATACTATCAAATGAAACATTCACACATACAAATTAGAAAATATTTGGAAATGAAACATCGAGCAAAAATTAACAAATGGAACATTTAGAAATAAAATAAAATTTCGTCACAAATGAAACATTCACAAATTAAGTAATCCATTTTTAAGTTTGGGTATAATTGGTTTTGTACCATAGCAAAAGAAGACATTTCTAGGTCGAATCGATTCAGATTGTAATCGACCAACAACTCTTCGCCTGCCGTTATTGTTTTCACCGCACATACAAATATCCTATTACCTTCACACTCCTAAAAAATGCAATTGGGTTCCTTTCTTGTCGTCCCAGGCCTTATACTATTTATAAGACTTGTAATATTCCCCGATGCCTTTGGCCTTCCATCAATATACATAGTCGCTCCTTTATTTTTATTATTGTCTTTCAGCTGTATATAATTTTGCGGTGAATGCTTATCTCCGCATACTAGGCATATATTGGACCAGCCTCAACCATACTCCATAAGTGTAACATGGTCCAACATACTCAACCAATTCAACTAATCCGCCATATTTTACCTTTATTCCATCCATGGAGAATAAACCAAGGCCGTGGATGGATGATAGAGCAATGCGATACATCCTCTCATTAACACAAAAGTCGATGTCCAACTCCGACAGTTCCTTGGGTACCCACTGTTTCAGTAGGTGTTTGTACCTCAAGGGAACCTCGATGTCACCTATGCTCTCATTGTCATAAGAGCATGATCCTCCTTCAACAAGAGAGAATTTCATGCACCTACCAAACTTTCTTCTGACCTTTTCACCTCTAGTTGATTTCGCCTTGTAACATGTGTTGGATATGTTTTCTCTTGTCCCTCTCAAAATTTCATCGCTCGAGTTGGATGATAGGTCTGATAGATACATATTTGGTTTTACCTACACTCCATCGAGGGAGAAGGAAATGTTAGGCCAAGGATCTTCATATTATAGTATATATAAAGATAAACATTGAAAAGATAACTTGACATGTAAGACTTTTGCATATAGGGTTGGAGCCCAACCTCTGAGAAAACACAACGTTTTTCTTCACTCAGTATTTTGGGTAGGTGTTGGGCCAAAATTATGTGGGAAGATAGAATAAATAATTTAGCATTTCCCATCTAATTTGTATCCCACCTCTAATTTATGAGAACCCATGAGGGATTTCATCATGCTAGTGAGTAGGTTATATGGTGAAAATGATTTCTCTTATATGCACAAGCATTGGGTTCCCTCGATACACCAAATGTTGAAGAAGGAAATTGTAATATAGATGACTAGAGAAAATGATTGTTATATTTGAGTAGAACAAAGGTATAAAAATACCTTATAGAAGTTTTTCACAAGTGATAGTGTCTATTGTAACTCCATAGTGAGTCCATGATTCTTTGTAAACAACAAGGTGCATTACTCATTTTCTTGTTGGTTTTCCCAAATCAGGTTTCCCATAGTACATATTGTCATTCCTTGTGTTGGTGTGCTCAGTTTACTAATATATGTTCTCTCTTACATTCTCAATTCATTTCAATATTTTGACTAATATACTTGTAATATTACATTTTGATCATAAAAAAACATTGTATAAATGAGTATAATCTCATGGTATTTTGTAGTAGAATTTAAGATGTCTTGTAACAAAGTGTCCAATGTAATACCCATGATAGACTATAGTTTATATATCATATTGGTATCAAAGAAGTTTTGTATGGGGTTTCCATGGAATATTGTAGGATCTAAAAAATGATGGAAATAAATCAGTTCCAAACACTATTCATGGTGTATGGATATTGTATCATTCAAAAGGATGACCTAGAGGA
The DNA here is from genome assembly GCA_000966675.3 of Picea glauca. Classification (NCBI taxonomy): domain Eukaryota; kingdom Viridiplantae; phylum Streptophyta; class Pinopsida; order Pinales; family Pinaceae; genus Picea; species Picea glauca. The sequence continues at coordinate 128,594 of JZKD02S1638658.1, forward strand.
GACATTTGCAAGAATGGAAGTGTGTGTCTTTGACATCTTCATAGTATGGAAATTTTAATGTCAATAGAGGAAATTTTAGGATCACTAGAATTGCATGGAAATTTTTATCACTAGAATTGCATGGAAATTTTAGGATCAATAGAGGAAAGAACTAAGTACATTGCATGAAAATTTGAAAATCCAGTTCATCATATTTTCCGAGCTACAAGCTATACAAGTTAGGGTTTTGTTGAATCCCCAAACTAGGCTTAAATAGGTGGTTTTAGTAAAATAGTCATATCTAACGATTGAAAAGTAAACATTGAGTGAAACTTATGGGATTGGATAGAAGATGGACCCAAGTGTTTCAAGCACAAATTTTATACATGCCATGGAAATATTGGACAAACAGAAATTTGTACAATTTCACGCACTTAAAAGACACCAACAACAACAAGTTTTGGTATCTTGGACCTAACTTCCTCTTGAACACTTGAAATTGAATTAGACTTGTGGGAATATGAAGGAGGCATATTAGGAAATTACCATGTAAAATTTAATACCATGAGAGTATCAAAATTAGATTAACATCGGGTGAAAGATGGGCTAGCAGAGAAAATCCCATGTCATGACTTCGCCTTGACTACATGTGTTGGATATGTTTTCCCATGTTTATCTAGTTGATTTATCCATGTTTATCTAGTTGATTTAGCCTTGTTACATGTGTTGGATATAGCTCTAATCATTGGCATTCCATCTAATCAAAATTTTGGTAAGTTTTTAGAAACATATTAAAGAGCACCAAAACTGCTATAATTTATTCCTTGAGAATATAACAAAGAAACAATGGACCCTATCTAAATGAACTACATGGTATAGTTATTTCAATTTCACAAAGTTGCAACCTAGCCAAAGATTCCCCCTTGTTTCAATGTAGTCCTTTGGTTGATTAGGAGGACTATCACTAATCACTAAGGAAAGGAAGGATTATGAGGACTATCACTAAGAAAAGGGAGGACTATGAACAATCCCTTTAGTTTCACATAGATAAATTTATATTGAATGCAATCTACACTATACGTTCTTTCCTAAACATGTGTGACATGTGATATATTTATCTTCCTCCTCTTTCAATGAGTTGTCAAATTTTTTGGAGATATGGTATTTGGATCATTACAAACATTTTTGCAAGGTGTTCTTAGCTCCTATTTATGTTCTCCTCTTTTATAAACCATGCCCAATATTCTTTAAGGGAAACTTAGTTGTGTTAGGGATGATCAACAGTTGGTACATAGAAGGAGATGACAATTATATCCAAATATATAAGTGCACCTCATATTTTCATATATTTCTTAATCACATCCTATCCTCATTCTTATATTGAGGGCTCCTTATTCTCATGTAGAAGAGGGATTAAGAAAAAGACTAAACCCTAAAATCTATATAAGGAATTCAAAAGATATCATAATAAGAATGCCCATAAGAAGAAGAAGCAGAGTAGGAAGGTGAGAGGGAATAAATCGCTATGCTTGGGAGGTAAATGAGAATTCTCTATGCTTGGGAGGTAAATGAGCATGGAAATATACCAATATGAATCATACTCAACGATTTTCTTTGGAAGGGGCAGGAAAAAATTGGAATAACATACTCAACGATTCGTTTTGGAACAAAAGGAAGTCAAACAAAAATATAGAAAACAAATACAGAGTCAACACAACACTGAATCACTGTCCTGCGAGGTGTGAGATCAATAGCTGAATATGGAGGCAAAATAGGGTTTAGAGACTATGTTTTCATACCATGGTTTTTTCCAGGGAAGTCTGTGGAATTGAAATTTATCCCATGCACCTCTCCCTCCTCCCTGTACCCCTCTTTCTCCTCCTGCTCTCCCTCCTTCTCCCCTACTACCCTCCACTCTGCCGTGCATGCCTCCT
>JZKD02S1638658.1:134196-148842 GCA_000966675.3 Picea glauca
AAGCATTAATGCTTAGGTTGGACATATTTCCACCAAGAATGCCCATAAGAAGAGCGACGATGAGATAATATAATAAGGGGGGCATACTCAGATCATGGGCTATATTATGGAAGCTTATTACTCTGCCACACTTCCTATAGATCAACACAAACTAGGTAGGATCTATTCCACATACTGGGATCTCTTCTAGACAAGTGGTTCATGGATTCCTATCCTCATTCTTATATTGAGGGCTTCTTATTCTCATGTAGAAGAGGGATTAAGAAAAATACTAAACCCTAAACTCTATATCAAGAATTTAGAAGATATCATAATAAGAATGCCCATAAGAAGAAGAATAAGAGTAGGAAGGTGAGAGGGAAGCAATCACTATGATTGGGAGGTAAATGAGCAATCACTATCCTTGGGAGGTAAATGAGCATGGGAATATACCAATACAACTCATACTCAACGATTCTCTTTGGAAGGGGCAGGAAAAAATTGGAATAACATACTCAAAACTTCGTTTTGGAAGAAAAGGAAGTCAAACGAAAATACCCTTAAATATTTATAGTAACTAATTACTTACCATGGGATGATATTCATTTCCCCCTTCAACGTGCCCATTCTCCCTACAATGTTTTTCAACTGTTTTTAAAGGTAGTCTTCTTCCATTAAAACCCATGCATTCACAACAAAGGCAATAACATTTCCCATCACCATGAATCACCATTTGTCGCTTTAACATAACAAGCTCTATTTTCTCGTCTGGAGTTGACATTGTAATTACCTATTACAAAAAATCCATTGAAACATTATAAGTACAATATACAAATCTATTCAAATAATTTGGTATATATTTAGATATTTGTAATGAAAATTATACAACATGTTCAGAAAAAATAAGGGACAAAACATGAAACCTAAAATCAGCTAGAAAAAATAAGGAACAAAGCATGAAACCAATGCATTTCATATCCAACGTACAATACTGGATATTTGGGAATCTAAATGACACTTGGTTCTAAAACAACACATTGACCTACACATAAACATCCAAACATAAATGAATCTTCGAATAATCTCTTTGTTGTGATCCACCTACTGTTATGTTGTCAAAATTGAGGAACAAAATTGATAGAAGTGCAAGAAAGAGTTTGGGGAGAAAAATAACTCATGACATAAGAAGCGTAAAGGCAACTTTAATTCTCATAAAAAATGACGATGTAAAGAAAATTAATTTGAATACAACCAATCAAAGATGGCAAGCAATTCCTTGGCGTGGTAATGATAAACGGTACACTATGTTAGCGATAAAAAATAACTTGCTAATGATTTCCAAATCACATGATAAGACGAGCATTAAGAAGACGAATCATTTTCAATTTCTTCAGATTTAAAGGCTTAGAGACAAGATCTTAAAGATGGTATTTCAATGTATAAATTGATTTTCTTCTTAAATTAAACCTAAGTTTATTTTAGGTTTTTCGGCGGCAAAGTGGAAAATTTGACAATGTAGTGAGCCGCCGAAAGCTCTAACTTTCGGCGACTAAAGGGAAAAACACAATAGCAATGAGCCAACGAATGTGTTGAAGAGTCCATAATTTAATTCTTTCTGCCCAGATCACGTTTTTCGAGTTCCAGAACATGTGGGAACGGTATCAAATTAAAGATAATAATTATCAGAAGTAAAATCATCCTCCTCATTAAGTTTTGAAGACATATGGCGAAAGAAGGAAGCCAAATGTCATTTCTATTTGTTAGTGTCCTATATTGATAGGAGTCCTGATGATTCATATATGATTGGTGGGTCTCTTGATGGAGTTCATGGCTTGTTGGTATTGTTGTCTCTTGAAGTAAAATTTTCCCAAGTTATGGTCACTAGGTGATACGATGGATCATTAGATGAAAGATTTTATGTTATTCTTGAGTTAAGTTTCTTTAAGATGTGTTTTAGACTTACCTTTCCAAGAAATGATGAGTCTGTACTTTTATTTAGAAAAAACTCTCAATTTTCACTTTCGACAGCTAAAGACCATTTTTCAAAGAATTCTGAGTTGCTGAAAGCTGTCACTTTCGACAGCTAAAACAACATGTGTGAGGCTCTCTAAGCTGTCGAAAGCGCATAATCTTTCCAACGGTCGGCCTGCCCCCTTGGACTCTTGAAACATTGGTAGTACACACGCCATCATCATCTCAAGCACTGCCAAAATTGACTGAAGTTAGATCATGATACGATCTGGCAAGTGATTGTTTGTTTGATATGATTATTTAATGAGATATATTTAACCCTAATCTAGTAGATCTGATCACCATAAGCTCGTATCATTCATTTTTACCGATCTATCACATGGTGTCTGTCCTGATAAAATGATGCAGTCATCATTATGATATGATTTTCATTCTATATTAAGGGTTTGTTATAAAAATTATGTTCCCCATACCACGCATCCTTCCTTTGCCGAATTTTCAATTTGCCCTCTATCAGTGCCACTCTGTCTCCCCAAACCCAATTCTATTGAATTGCAGGTGTTGATATTTATTTTGCATATGAAGAAGGGATGAGATCTGCTCAGGAAGGAGCTCAATGACATAATGTATTTGGAATCTCACCCTGATATTTTCTAGATGTTCAGAGATGGTGGATGCTATAGGTTTTGTGAAAAACTCCAAGGATTTCATCAAGGTGTGGCTGAGACATTTGCATTAACATTTTATGGAGCCATGTCTAGAGTTTAAACAATTGAGGTACAGGTTAATGAAGGCATTGTTGCAGCAACAACAAAGATCCCTAGGACTAGTGAAACATTGAATTCAAATCAACCACCACTAAATACATTGAATTTAGGTCTTATCTCAAGCCTGAACACAAATGCATCACTTGGAAGAAAGATATCCCTAGATCCTTCTTGGAAGAAAAGAGGCAACATTTTCTTAAAGCAATTCAGGTATACATCACATGTGAAGGAAGATATGGTAGAGTAATGTTCCAATCTCATGAACCATTTTATACGTAGATGCCCTTTGAATCTGCCCTTCTACGTTCACAGAAGCTTGAAAAAAATGACACACCAGGTCCAAGCCAAACCTAGCAAGGTGCAGGGTAGGCTCTCCCATCATAGCCTCATCAAGATTATAGTGCTTGAAGAGTTGCAGAGGAGGGATAAGAGTTGGGAGTATCTTCTTTTCTGGGGTGAATTGGAACCAGAACCCCAACCCAAAGACAAAAAGAAAACTTCATCCACTAAGTCTTCAAAGGAAAAGAAGATCCATTTCCCCAGTAATTCCAGAGGAGCCAAATTCTTCTTCCAAGTCCAAGAAAGCCAAAAAGATGCTTGATTTCATCCAAGCAATAGAAGGGCAAACTAGTGCCTCTGATAAAAACGTTTTGAATCTCCCTTATACAGATCCAGAGGAGGATTTAGAGTCAGTAGAAGGAGAGGTTTCTGAGCAAGCTACATTTGAATAAGCACCTTTTTCACCAGAGGTTCCAGACTTGGAGATTCCTGAAACATTCACAAGAAGGCATAGTAAGGTCAGCGAATCATCAAGGATTGAAAATATTCAAGAAGAGATATCAGAGATGAAGTTGCTTGAGAGGGTCATTAAATCCCAAAAATAGACTATAAGCAACACATCAGATGAGGTAAGAGATTGTTTTGAAAGGTTAGCTAAAATGCACGTAAAGGAACAAAAGAGGAATACAAAATTTCTCAAGGAGAATCATAAGTTGCTTAAAATGGTTAGAGGTTTAAGGATTAGACTAAGGCTTAAAAATATGAAACCAAGAGCACAGCCTGAGTTAGAATCCATAGATGAAGTTGCTAATGACCTAAATGAATATCCTAAAGAATAGGTAGATTGAAGAAAATCCATTTTTGCAGTTTTGAATAGTTGTGGAAAACTCAAGATTTTCGGCAACTTATTCGTTTTCCTCAAAGCACTATTAACTGCCGAAAGCTCTATTTTCGACAACTAATCCTACTATGTTTTATACCTGTAAGCCACCGAAAATGAATAAAATGATAGAGTGTTCATCTTGTTTCTCAGATCGAAGATTTTGGTGTCCAGATCATTTGGAAGGGGTTCCAAATAAAAGATAAAAATATGAAAGATACAGATCATCATCACTTCCTAGTTTTTGAGGCAGATGCCAAGAAAAGAAAGTTAAGTGGCTTCTAAATTTTGGATAAAGAATTGCTTATTTGTCAAAACTGGATTTCAAAATGCCTTGTCATCACTTGGAAAGTTATTGAAGATATTAGAGAATGCTGAATGATGTCAAATTTTGTTGCAAATCTAGTTGATAAGGGTTGACCCTTAAACCATGACTAGATTTGACATATCATACTAGTTTTGATTTTATTCTATTTTAAGTATTTCCGATCCATTTTTATAGGATCTTGAACTGTTATGTAAAGGCTATAAATCCTATGACTTTTAAGAAGGAAAGGGGGTTAGACTGACATGAAAGGGTAGCTTGGGAATGTTCCCATCCATTGTGGAAATGTTTCAGATTTGTAAATGAGTTTATGAATGAATACAAGGCACTATATTTATGGATTCCTATGTTGTGTTTAAGTGGTGAAGTTTCCCCTGATGTAATTTTTCATTTTCCTTTTTCACATGCTCTTTATTTCTGTATTGTCTATGAGAAGATAATGTGAAATATTTGTTCTTAACACCTTGTGCTGGCTCGAAACAATATTTATGTTTTCTTCCTAGTTTTAAAAGTAGAATTCAGATATACTCTGCTCTACATTTGAAATGAATTTCAGTCTTTTCTTCTTTTCCATTTTATAAGCTCAAAAGATCCACTGGTATGATTATCCTGCTTGGTCACATTTTGTCTCAGTTATTCATTCACCAATCGTCTTTTATGTTTGACTCCATTTTTCCCAATGGTCCTTTTCCATGTCTCAACCAAACCAACTAAAAATCCATAAACAAACCTATTGCCCTGCATAACTAGCCTAAGATCCATACTCAAACAAAGTTATATCAGACAGAGAGATCCCTCTATGAGTCTTGGAGGGATAGATCCAAGACTCAAAGTGGTTTTGATTTTGCTTCTGTGATTTCCTCCACAGCCTTGGTCAAATTACAGAGTGCTAACACTATTTTTGACAGAAATCACCCAACTGTCAAACAAAGATCTCGAACCAAAATTCAAATTGGCAATTGCATGGGAACTAAAATTCCACAAGTACTACTACCTTTATTGATTAAATAAATATTCACTTGCATCATCAAAAAGGACCCCACTAGATGAGTAGATTTCCCATTACAATAAGCTTCACAAGACATCTCATTACCTTGCTTCTACTTCATTTTTTAGTTTCTATTTAACCCTGCAGGAACTCTCTTGTGAAGGAACTTTATAGTAGGTTGAACCTTGTAGTAAGACTTACTACAATTATTTATTTCACACTACATCTACTATATAGTCCCTATTTAATAAATCTGGCCTCAATACCCTAATAGATTCACATGGTTAATTTTTTTGTGAAGACTTGATATGAAACATTAGATAGAGATATTAGTTTGAAACTACTAAATAAAATAAAATTAGTTTCCTTTTAGATGAACGTGAAGAATAGAGAGTTCATCCTTCCTCTAACCCATAACCTTTGCCCTATGATTTCAAACATTCTATAATGGTATCTTTTAATTATGTAACAACATATGTTATAGAAATGGATGGAAAATCCATTGATACCAATAAATTTATTTATCCCCATTGTCAAATACTATAGATTTTCTTTCAATATCTTTATAAATTTGTGTAATTGTATGGAACATTAAATAGTATGGTGTTTTTCTTGGGAAGCCTCCCTAGAGATTTTTAATATGATTGAAATATATTCTCATGCATCAATATTTCATTCTTAATCATTTTGATATTTTTTTCTTAAAACAAAGGACGAAGACTAAAAAACTAGTGATTTCCAGGAATGTGTAATGATTTCCCATACCTATATATGTTAGAGGAAAATACGATTGAACTTAAAGGGAAGAGGTTTATGATGCTTCCCATAGGATATCAAAAGATAAATGGGTTTATGAGCCAATTACATGGAAGGAAAGATATCAAGTTGGATCCTAAGATTGTCCTTTAAGAAAGAAATTTCAAAAAAACATGTCTAAGTCTCGTTATCATGTCTTTTAATGTGCATTTTCCTCTTCTCTATCACTAGTCGATGAGATCTGAATTTGGAATAATTTCCTATTCCATTTCCTTAGATCCATTAGAAATACTACTTGTTTTTTTAATTTGTCTAACATTGGACAAGGTTTAATATATTAACAAGGACCTTCCCTTCATCTAGTAGTTCGTCCTTGAATTTTGTTTGGGACTCCCAACACTATTGTTTCCTCTGCATGTTCTTAGGTGTATAAATCTTAAATATTCTCATGAATATGACTGTAAATAAGTCTTCAAAGAGATTGAAAAACTAGATTGGACTATTACCTCATCTAGTAGATTCAATTCCTATGGGTCCAAGAGAGTGCATATTCCTCTAGACAAATCTTTGTCATATATACTAATTTGATTCACTTTTTTCCAAATGATATTTTGAATAAATTTCGTGTCATTATTTCTCATCTTGGTGTCTTGTCAAAACACTATTTTCATACTATGATTGTGAATTAACATCGTTACTCCATCTTGCTTCATTATAGTTTCTAACTCCTTTTAGATACATATATTCACATTAAGGGTTTTAATATGTCAATTGAAGGAAAACATACTAATTTAATGGATCACTAGATATTCATGAGGTAGAGATATACAAAGTATCAGATAGGAGTTTATTTTAGGGTTTTTAGTCGCTCAGTGGAAAATTTGACAATGTAGTGAACCACTGAAAGCTCTGACTTTCGGTGGCTAAAGGGAAAAACGCAAGACCAATGAGCCACCAAATGTGTTGAAGAGTCCAGAATTTAATTCTTTCTTCCCAGATCATGTTTTTCGAGTTCCAAAACAAGTGGGAATGGTATCAAATTAAAGATAATAATTATCAGAAGTTCAATACCACCATAAAATAGTTCAATACCACCAAATTACTAAATCACACAATTTTTTTTTAAGTACTGACATTCAAAATCTCAGCTATGTAGAGTCTGATCAATTCAATGTTTCTCTTCTTGAAAGAGAATTGAAATCAAGATTTCATAAAAAACCAGAACACCATTGCATCAGAACATCATTTCATAAATTACTCATGCAACTGTAGAAAATGATTGTCGCAACTATAGCACATTTGTCGTAACTGAGATATATATAGGATTGATTTAGTCGGTCTTCTGACGAATTCGGTCAAATTGACCAAACAATAAGTCAATGACCGTTTGATTCTCACAGGTGACATAGTTGGTGATTATAACGACTAAAGTTTGAATGTTGGTTGCTAGAATGACGAACGTGGAATGTTGTTCACTAGAGTGTTGAACAGTTGGACCCCCCCCCAAAAAAAAGTAAATTTAGTCCAAAAAAAGCAAAAAAATTATGACGAAATTTTAAACCATCGTAATATTTCGTCGTAATTTTCGCCCAACGTAGTAGTGCCTAGACATGGAAAGACCTGTGATCTGGATTTACGAGTGGAACGGAAGGAATAACATATTGAATACAATAACACAAATATACAAGGAACAACAACAAATATCCAGTGAAGAATAAATTCTATTGAATAAATAAAATAGGATGAAACTGTAAAACTACATAATTGAAACAACTTGCTCGAATGGTGGCAACTATCTCTAAGAAGAGATATGGATGCTATGCACACCCATATGAGAATAATGATTACAATGAGGCTCCAGAGGCATTTTAAACACTACTCATGAATTCCAAAACCCTAGACATAAAAAAACCTAACCCTAGGAGATGAAACACCAAAAGTTATGTGTGCCCCAATGGGTAGGTTGGTACCTCAAATTCCCAGGGTCTTAACTTTTTCATACAACCTCCGTTTTAGGCGCGTGATAGCTTGTTGGAAAGGTACTTTTGATAAATACACATTACACCATCAAAATATGACTACGTTTACAATTTGACTATGACAAGCTAAAAAACACTATTTAGGGCACCAAAATGGCCTTGGAAGTACAAAAAGATGTACCGACATGAAAACTTCAAAAATAAGCTAGTTGGATTAGGTGGGTGGCTGATCCGGATTTTTAAATTTATATGCAGCTGCGAGAGCCATTCTCCTGGAGGATGGCCAAGTCCCTAGATATGTCTAGGGCCCTTGGACAGGGTCCAAGGTACCCATGCTTGGGGCATGGGTTTCTTGGTCTGGGACCAAGCAGTTAAAGTCCCTAGATATGTCTAGGGCCCCTGGAAAGGGTCCAGGGTACCCATGCATCGGGAATGGGTTTCTTGGTCAGGGACCAAGCATTTAAAGTCCCTAGATATGTCTAGGGCCCCTGGACAGGGTCCAGGGTATCCATGCCTGGGGCATGGGTTTCTTGGTCTGGGACCAAGATGATAAAGCCCCTAGATATGTCTAGGTCCCTTGGACAGGGTCCAGGGTACCCATGCCTGGGGCATGGGTTGATCCTTGGTCTATGACCTTGGTGGATAAGACCCCAGGAAAAGTCCTGGGGCTACTTGATGCTCAATCAAGTACTTGATGGTACATGACCTTCCTTGAAGAAGGACATAACCACAAGAGGGATAAGTCCCATATGCAGTGATGATAAAGTAATAGGTTCACCATATGATATGAAGGAATGAGTAATGCCACCTTGCAAACCCTCCCTTACCCCTGGTTGATTGGTTTGTGCTTTGTTGGTTTATTTAGGGGTTATGTTTAAAGTTGAATACTAATTATTATTGTCACATGTTTAAATTCTAAATTTAAGCATGTGACTTTTAGTTAACTTAAACTAGACCTAACCCTAACCTAAGTACTATTTAAGAACCCCCCCCCCTACACCTATTTCACAATTCATTCTTTCTTCTTGTGATAGCATGGAGAGTCTCTCTAAGTCTGTGGCCTCAGTCCTTTTTGATATGATGTTGATGGTGGTCCATTCTCTTAACCTGCTGTTGATATCTGAAGGTACCGTGACCTCTCTTCTAGGGTGCCGCATCCTCTCACCTGCATGCCGCGTCCTCTATGCTGTAGGAGTGTTCTCTTGAGGGTTAGCCATAGCCTGCTGTGACTGTCGTGGGTGTCCTAGCTACTGCCTCTTCTCTGTTGTGATTTTCGTGAGTGCTTTGGTTGCTGTCTCCTATGATGTAGGGTTCTACCGTGTGATCTGGCTACAGTAGGTGTAACTGCCTTTACCCTGTGTGGCTTCCGTGGCTGTAGTTGATTCTACCGTGGGTGATCTGGCTTTTGGTACCCCTTTTCTGTCTGCTTTGTGGCCCTCTAGCTAGGGTAGATTACGTGGAGTACAGCTTGCTAAACAACTCTGCCATATCACTGTCAAATTAAGGGTTTACACACAGTCTTGTGTTTGCAACTTTGAGGGTTTCTTGGGTAAGGTTTTTACTGGGAAGGGTTTGGGTCTCTTTTGTTTTATTCCTGTGACCCTTGAGCTTGGTGGCTTGTAAGTTCCTTCAATCTTTGGCATAGAGATCAAATTGTTGATCCATGAACTGAACCTTTTTCTGAGCATAAAAACTGGATCTATACATATTGTGTTTACTGTGACATCTTCTGAGGTAGGTTGTTGTACCAGGTATGTGCTTTACTTATCTGGATTTGAATTTGCTTCAGGACTATTCTATAACTAGTTTGTATTGTGTAGATCTAAAGATATATATTCTGTGAAATGTTTAGGCATAATCTTTAGATCTGAAACTTGGTTCAATCATATAGATCTATTGTTATCTGTTCTTAGCTTAAATTACTATTGTTAGATCTGAGATATTTTATGTGATCTGAGTTTTCTCTTCTGCTGCTAGTGACTGTTATAGATCTATCTTCTATATGCTGTTATCTCTGTTTAAGCTACAGATCTAAGTTGTTTTAGCATTGAAATTGAAAAGAGACTACTGTTTAGTATTTTTACCCTAAATCTAACATGGAATCAAAGCTTAGGGTGTAATCAAAACTCAAAACTAACCTAAGTCTACAGAGATCCATTCTTTTAGGGTTGTTTTGCAGATTACAGTCATGTCTTCCTTTTCAGTTAAGGCTGAAGACAGACTTGTAGGGGCAGACAATTTCAATGCCTGGAAATACAGGATAATGAACATATTTGAAGAAAATGATCTAGAAGACTTTATTACTAGAGAAGTTGAAGAACCTACTACAAACACAGCTAGGGCTGCTTATAAGAGAAAACAGACCAAGGCCAGAAGGATCATCTTTGATTCTATCAAAGACAACTTGATACCTTTAATAGGTCCTTTGAGGACTGCCAAAGAGTGCCTCAATGCCTTGGCCAACCTATTTGAGAAGAAGGCACCCACACATAAAAGAATCTTGAAGAAACAGTTACGTACCTTGAAAATGGAAAAGAATGACACAATTGCTACTTTCTTCTCCAAAATCTCTCAAACTAGAGATCAACTGATTGCAATAGGAGTTCCTGTAGAAGATGATGACCTGGTTCAAACAACCATTGATGGACTTCCAGCTGCTTGGGGAGTTTTTCTTGCCTCTGTAAATGGAAGAGAAACACAACCTAACTTTGCAAGGTTGTGGCATGACTGCTTGGAAGAGGAAGGTAGATTGAACAACATAAATGAGTATCCTATCCTATAAGATCATGCTCTAGCAGCAAAGACAAAGAAATGGAATAATTTCCCAAAATCAAAGGGCAAAGGTAAGAAACCCAAAGGTAATCTCTCTCACTTAAATCCTCATCTATCTAAAGTAAAATGTTTTAATTGCAGTAGATTAGGACACTATGCAAGAGACTGCAGGAACCCTCTCTCTCAGCAGAAAATAAAAGGAAGGTTTCAAGCCTCAGTTGCCACTGAAGAGGATAAACCTCAAGAAGAGCCTCAAAGAAGGCAAACTAGGACTGCAACTAAAGAGCAAGAATCACAGAAAGAATATTACCTTATTTCTTCTCTTTCTGGCACCATCACCAAATTAGAGGAGATTTGGCTAATAGACAGTGGTGCTTTGAAACACATGACCGACTTCAAACAAAACCTTGCAAACTATCAAGACAAGAATTACAAAGCAAAGGTTGAACTAGGTGACGACGACACATACGATATAAAAGGTTTTGGCTCTACTTCCTTTCAGTTTCACTCAGGTAACATCTTTCATATTGATGAAATTATTTTTGTACCTGGTTTAAAGAAGAATTTAATTTCTGTCCCAGTCTTAGAAAGTAAATATTATACAATAGATTTTTCAAAGGGAAAATCCCTCTTATGGTCCTCAAATGATGATTCAAGTACTGCTATAACAATTGGAACTCGTGAGTGTGGATTGTATAATCTTTCAGGTCAAGTCATTCAAGCTCTAGTACATGAGACAATCAATCCTTGCGAGCTTTGGCACGGGAGACTTGGACACCTAAACTTCAACGCACTTCCAAGTTTGAAAAAGATGGTGACAGGTATGCCAGTATTTTCTGTTGAGCATAATAGCGTCTGTAAAGGTTGTTCACTTGGTAAGAACACAAAGAAACCTTATCCTCTTAGTAACAGAAAATCACATGGAGTTTTAGACTTAATTCATTCTGATCTCTGTGGTCCTATGTCTGTACCTTCCATGAATGGTTGTATATATTACATTATCTTTATTGATGATTGTTCACGTAAAACTTGGATTTACTTCTTGAAGACTAAAGATGAATCTTTTAGCAGGTTTCAAGACTTTAAAAATCTTGTTGAAAACCAGACAGGAAGGCACATCCGAGTTTTCAGAACAGACAACGATAAAGAATTTGACCCCCTCAAATATGATGAACTCTGTCGAGCTTATGGAATTAAGAGGGAGCTGACTGTGCCTTACAACCCACAACAAAATGGTGTAGCTGAATGAAATAACAGGACCATCTGTGAAGCAGCCAGGGCCATGATGCATGATCATAATTTGCCTCTCTATCTCTCTGGGCTGAGGTTGCCAGTACAACAATATACATACATAATAGATGTCCTCACAAAGTTCTTGAAGCAAAAACTCCTGAAGAAGTTTTCACCGGGTGCAAACCATCAGTTGAGCATCTAAGAATATTTGGCAGTCCAGTCTACATACACATACCGAAAGAGAAGAGGACCAAGCTAGAGCCTTATGGTAAGAAAGGAATTTTTGTGGGATACAACGAGACTTCAAAGGCATACATGATCTACATCCCAGGAAAAAAATTCATTGAAGTAACCCGAGATGTAACTTTTCATGAAGAAACAACATTCCGACGGGCCAGAGATCTTTTATGTGATACAAAGGAGTAGGAAGCTCCACCACATGACTCTCCTTCTCCAGATGAACAGAGGGAGGGAACCTCTGAGATTGAAGCAGATCCATCAGGAGACTCTATTGAATTCCCAATGGAGCTACCTCCTGTCAAAAGGAAACCAGCTTGGTGTCGTGAAATATTGAGAGAAGCAGAAAAGCACTCAGCATCGAAGGGCACCTTCAGAGAAAGGAGGAAGCCAGATAAGTACTCTGGTCTAATATCTAAATTAACTACTGTAATTGATTATGAACCTTCCACTTTTGCTGATGCCTCTAAACATCAAGTATGGAAGGATGCCATGAGCGAAGAATATCTTGAAGAATGATGTATGGACAATAGTTCCTAGACCTCACAACAAATCTATGGTGACTTCAAAATGGATTTATAAGATAAAGCATGCAACAAATGGCAGCATTGAGAAGTACAAGGCAAGATTTGTGGCTTGTGGATTCTCTCAGAAAGAAGGTATTGACTACGACGAAATCTTTGCTCCTGTTGCCAGGTATTCTTCTATCAGAATCATTATTTCACTTGCAACAGTATTTGGTTGGAAACTACATCAGATGGATGTTAACACTGCTTTCCTCAACGGTGAAGTTGAAGAAGAGGTTTACATTGAGCAGTATGAAGGCTTCATAATACACAATAAAATATCTCATGTATGTAAACTCAAGAAAGCTCTGTACGGGTTGAAACAAGCTCCAAGAGCTTGGTATGGTAGAATTGACAGCTTTCTACAAAGTCTTGGATTCTCCAAGAGCATAGCAGATCCAAATCTGTATATAAAACTCATTCAAAATCATCCAGTTCTACTAGTTATATATGTGGATGACTTGTTCCTCACAGGAGAGAAAGACTTGATAGCTCAGACTAAGAGGGATCTTTCTGAAGAATTTGAAATGAAAGATTTGGGGCTCATGCACTACTTTTTGGGCTTGGAAGTTTGGCAGAAACCAGGAGAGATCTTTCTCTCACAAAGTAAATATGCTATTGATATCCTTCGCAGGTTTGGCATGATGGACTGCAAGTCCATGACTACTCTAATGATCTCCAACTTAAAGAAACTCCAAGACCAAGTCACAGGTTCAGATCCAGAAGACCTCGCTGTGTATCGACAGATCATTGGATCCTTGATGTATCTCGTACATACGAGACCTGATATCTGCTATGCTGTAAATGCTCTTAGCCAGTTCATGTGTGAACCTAAACATATACATATGGTTGCAGTAAAACATATCCTGAGATATGTTCAGGGGACTATAGCTTATGGTCTCAGATACACATCCAGTGGGGGTGTGATGCTACATGGATTTACAGATTTAGATTGGATGGGAAGTGTAGTGGACCGGAAGAGTACTTTCGGATATTGCTTCAATCTTGGTTCAGCTATGATTTCCTGGTCCAACAGGAAACAGGGCTCCGTAGCCCAAATCATTGCAGAGGCAGAGTACATTGCGGCTAGTGCTGCTGGAAGAGAAGCAGTGTCGCTCAGGAAGCTACTTTCAGACTTATTCAGGTCAGAGATTGAACCCACAGTTATTCACTGTGACAATCAGAGCTGTATAAATCTCACTGAGAACCCAGTGTTTCATGATAGATCGAAACACATTGAGATGAGATATCATTATATCCAGGACATGATTCGGAAGAAAGTTCTCAGCATTCAGTACGTTCCGACAACAGAACAAACAATAGACATTTTCACCAAGCCACTGTCCTTAACAAAGTTTGTATACTTTCGTGACAAGCTCGGTGTAGCTGAGAATGCCTCTCTTGCTGAGAGGGAGTGTTAAATTTATATGCAGCTGCGAGAGCCATTCTCCTGGAGGATGGCCAAGTCCCTAGATATGTCTAGGGCCCCTGGACAGGGTTAAGGGTACCCATGCCTGGGGCATGGGTTTCTTGGTATGGGACCAAGCAGTTAAAGTCCCTAGTTATGTCTAGGGCCCCTAGACAGGGTCCAGGGTACCCATGCCTGGGGCATGGGTTTCTTGGTCTGGGACCAAGCATTTAAAGTCCCTAGATATGTCTAGGGCCCCTGGACAGGGTCCAGGGTACCCATTCCTGGGGCATGGGTTTCTTGGTCTGGGACCAATATGATAAAGCCCCTAGATATGTCTAGGGCCCCTGGACAGGGTCCAGGGTACCCATGCTTGGGGCATGGGTTGATTCTTGGTCTATGACCTTGGTGGATAAGACCCCAGGAAAAGTCCTGGGGCTACTTGATGCTCAATCAAGTACTTGATGGTACATGACCTTCCTTGAAGAAGGACATAACCACAAGAG
>JZKD02S1638658.1:152771-173754 GCA_000966675.3 Picea glauca
GCTGAATTTGGCCCCGGGTGAGCCACTTGCCTTGGTGCAGGAGCTGCCCTGCTTTGACGACTCGATAAAGATGGATCCTTTGTTGTCGAGTGCCCTTGATCTATCTGTCCACAATTTGATCATTGGATTCCTGTTGTAAGTAGTCAAGGTTGAGCTCTGTTGGATTCAATTGTTCTGCTACTTCTGAGGTGTCCAATAATGGTGGGAAATAAGGGTGAAAGAGATCCACACTGAACACTGGGTGCAGGCCAAGGAAAGGAGGAATGTTGAGCTCAAAAGAATTATCCCCCATGGCCTTGGTGATAGTGTATGGTCCATAATGGAGTGGGTGAAGCTTTCGATGGGTTCCTGCAATGCGTTCTTTCTGCAAGTGCAACCAAACTTTGTCGCCCACCTGAAACTTATGCGGCACTTGATGTTGATCATGGCACTGTTTGTACTTGTCATTGGAATTTTGTAGGATATCCTAAACCTACTGGTGGATGTGATATATCTGCTTAATGAACTGAGTGTCTTTGTCAGCTTTAGTTGGAGTAGGAGATGAGTCAATCGAAGTGACCACAAGGGGAAGTGCAACATCTATGGGACCCAATGGTTGGAATCCCAACCCCACTTGAAAGGGGATGTGGCTAGTTGAGCTATGCAAGGATCGTTTGTAGATATGATGGACATAGGGAAGGCTCTCATCCCATGTGTGAGGGTTCTTTGAATTATACATGCGAAGGATATGCACAATCATTCGATTTACAACCTCGGTTTGGCCATTTGTTTGGGGGTGGAAGGCCGTGGATTTGGTGATCTTGGTGTCCAGAAGTGACCAGAGGCTCGACCAGAATGTGCTGAGAAATTGACTATCCCAATCTGATACAATGGTTTGTGGTATTTCAAAATGTACCCAAACTCGTTCAAAGAAGAGCTTGGCAGTTGCCTCTGCACTGATGCTCTTCTTGTAGGCAACATAAATTGCCATCTTAGAAAAATGATCAACAACCACAAAAATACAGTCATTTACCCGCTTGGTGGATGGGAAGCCCGACATGTAGTCCATTGAGATGGATTCCCATGGCCTGTCAGGAGTAGGAAGAGGGGTGTACATGCCCTGTTTCTTAGTGGTTGGTTTGGAAATAACACAGGTAGTGCAGGACCTGATATACTTGCCGACCTCCTGTCGAAGTTTCGGCCAGTAGAAATGTTTCTGTAGCATCGCCACTATCTTTTCGACACCGAAGTGTCCTACCACCTAACTGTAGTGGGATTCCCAGATCAGCTTCGCTCGCTCACTTGATGGAACATAGATATGGCCCAGACGACATAACAACCCATCTTGAAGATGGAAATTATCGACAACTGCATTTACACCCAACATTTGGTAGGTGGTGGTGAAGTCAGGGTCTGTCTCATAGAGTTGGGGCCATCCAGATGTCTCATGGCCGCAACAGTCTAGCATTGTGGTGAGTGCTGCGACTGGCAGTCTGCTGAGGCAATCAGTGATGCGATTGGTGCTTCCTGTTTTATACTTGATGTTGAGTTGGAATTGCTGCAAGTATGTGGACCACTTTTGATGGTGGTCATTCTGCAGTTTTCCCTATGTCTGCATGAACTGCAGTGGCTTATGATTAGTGTGGATGACTGTCTCCTTCCCAAGAATGTAATGTCTCCACTGGCGGCATGCTTCCACAATGGAGTACATTTCTTTGTCGTAAGTAGGGTACTTACAGATAGTATCAGACAATGTCTCACTATGATAGGCCACAGAGTGGCCGTGCTGAGTGAGCATGATGCCCACAACATAGTCTGAAGCATCTGTCTCGATCTCAAAGGGATGATGCAGGTCCGGTAGTGAAAGTACTAGGGCTGAGCACAAGCGCTGCTTCAAATCATCGAACGCTTTTTGTTGGGGCCGCCCTTTCCTGGCTTTTGTTGTGAGTGGGTCCCAGGCCCAAATTGCCACGTCTTTTGTTTGAGCTTCTGCTCGATTTTGATGGAATATCGGTAGGCCGTGCCCAAGGATGAGATGTCCAGAAATTCCATTTTGGTCTGGATGTATCTATGTAGAGAATCTCTATACTTGAGCATCAGATGTCTCTCCGAATCTTTGATACCCAAATTGGTGCGCAAGGTATGGAAGATATTTGTGAAATCTGGCACTGCTTGGTCTCTTTCTTGCCGTAGTGTGGTCCATTTGGTATACAGGTCGTCATAACTTCCGACAGGGTAGTATTTTTCCTTAACAACATCCCTGAGGGATTCCCAGGTGGTCGTGACTGAAAATAATGAGGTTTCCTCTGTTTCCTTTTGCTCACAAAAAGATTCCCACCAATCTTTGACATGGGGAACGACTTTGAGGAGTGCAAAAGTAATATTTTCTCTATCCGAAAATTTATGAAAAGAAAAATACCCTTCTAGTAGATTCAACCACTTGTCTACAACATCTGCATCTACCTGAACTTCAAATATAGGAATATCAAAGTTTATTTGTACCTTCAAGGGGGCAGCACCTTCGTTTGAAGAAGATGCATCGCCTATTGGTAGTCACCGAAGGATTTGCATGAAACTATCCATCATCTCGTTCCTCTGTTGCGTGAGGGCTTCCTCAATTAATAGTTTGAAAGGATCTCCTGTCCCATCATATTTATTTTCTCCTGCCATGGGAGGTTTCTTGGGCGTGCAAGAGCTTTTTTCCTCAAGAGAAACAAGCTCGAGACCCAACTCTTTGTACTCCGACCTCGTTGGGGACATGCATTAAGACGACAAGGAGTAGAAGACTCTGATACCACTGATCTAGATTTTATGAGAATAAATAAATGAATACAGATTATTAACAGGTTCTTAAGACAAAATAGCAGAGATACAGTAAATCTGGTTTTCTATTCAATAACGAAATAAGCTGAAACTGTAAAATGCAGCGGAAACAAGCTTGCTGGAATGGTGGCGGCTTATCTCTGAGAAGGGATGTGATGGAAGCGCGCATTCACAAGAAGAAGGTTACAATGAGGCTCTGAAGGAATTTTTACAATAAGAAAGAATTCCAAAAGCCGTAGACATCCAAAAATCTAACCCTAGGAGATGAAGCGCCAAAAGTCACGTGGGCCCCGTTTGGCTAAGCTAGTACATCAAATTCCCGGGGTCGTAACTTTTGCATACGATCTCTGTTTTAGGTGTGTGATAGCCAGTTGGAAAGATATAATCGAGGAGATTCATTTTGTGGGCTCAATTATGCATTTTATTATCATTGAGGAGCCTAATACCGAAAAACCTTCATTTAGGCCCTCAAAATGGCCCTGAAAGTAAAAACTGCTAAAAATAGTAAATTGCCAAAAATGTCAGAAAGCTGTTTTGAGCCAGTTGGAAAAGGTGGGTGGCCATCGATATCCATATGGATCAATCCTTCCTCATTAGGAAGAAAAGGTCTCCATTGCATTGATTTCCCCCATTAGATGAGGAAATTTCTGCTGAATTTGGCCCCGTGTGAGCGACTTGCCTTGGTGCAGGAGCTGCTCTGCTTTGACGACTCGATAAAGATGGATCCTTTGTTGTCGAGTGCCCTTGATTTGTATGTCCACAATCTGATCATTGGATGCCTGTTGTATGCAGTCCTGGTTGAGCTCTACTGGTGTCAGCTGTTCTGCTACTTCTGAGGTGTCCAATAATGGTGGGAAATAAGGGCGAAGGAGATCCACATTGAACACTGGGTGCAGGCCAAGGAAAGGAGGAATGTTGAGCTCAAAAGAATTATCCCCCACGACCTTTGTGATAGTTTACGGTCCATAACGGAGTGGGAAAAACTTCCGATGGGGTCCTGTAATGCGTTCTTTCTGCAAGTCCAACCAAACTTTGTCGCCCACCTGAAACTTATGTGGCACTCGATGTTGATCATGGCGCTGTTTGTACTTGTCATTGGACTTTTGTAGGATATCCTGAACCTACTGGCAGATGTGCTGGATCCGTTCAATGAATCGGGTGGATTTTTCAACTTCAGTTGGAGCAGGATATGAGTCAGTCGAAGTGACCGCAAGGGGAAGTGCAACATCTATGGGACCCAATGTTTGGAATCCCAACCCCACTTAAAAGGGGCTGTGGCTGGTTGAGCTATGCAAGGCTTGGTTGTAGCTATGCTGGACATAGGGAAGGCTGCCATACCATGTGTGAGGGTTCTTTGAATTGTACATGCGAAGGATATGCACAATCATTCGATTTAAAACCTCAGTTTGGCCATTTTTCTGGGGGTGGAAGGCCGTGGATTTGGTGAGCTTGGTGTCCAGCAGTGACCAGAGGCTCGACCAGAATGTGCTGAGAAATCGACTATCCCGATATGATACAATGGTTTGTGGGATTCCAAAATGTACTCACACTCGTTCAAAGAAGAGGTTGGCAGTGGCCTCGGATGTGATGCTCTTCTTGCAGGCAACCAGAATTGCCATCTTAGAAAAACGATCAACAACCACAAAAACACAGTCATTTCCCCACTTGGTGGATGGGAGGCCCGACATGTAGTCCATTGAGATGGATTCCCATGGCCTGTCAGGACTAGGAAGAGGGGTTTACATGCCTTGTTTCTTAGTGGTCGGTTTGGCAATAGCATAGGCAGTGCAAGACCTGATATACTTTCCGACCTCATGTCGAAGTTTCGGCTAGTAGAAATGTTTCTGTAGCATCACCACTGTCTTTTCGACACCGAAGTGTCCCGCCACCCGACTGTAGTGGGCTTCCTAGATCAACTTTGCTCGCTCACTTGATGGAACATAGATATGGCGTAGAGGACATAACAACCCATCCTGAAGATGGAAATTATCGACAACTACATTTGCACCCAACATTTGGTAGGTGGTGGCGAAGTCAGGGTCTGTCTCATAGAGTTGGGGCCATCCAGATGTCTCATGGCCGCAAGATTCTAGCACCGTGGTGAGTGTTGCGACTGGCGGTCTGCTGAGGCAATCAGTGACACGATTGGTGCTTCCTATTTTATACTTGATGTTGAGGTGGAATTGCTGCAAGTATGTGGACCACTTTTGATGGTTGTCATTCTACAGTTTTCCCTGTGTCTGCATGAACTAGAGTGGCTTATGATCAGTGTGGATGAATCTCTCCTTCCCAAGAATGTAACGTCTCCACTGGCGGAATGCTTGCACAATGGAGTACATTTCTTTGTCGTAAGTAGGGTACTTACGGACAATATCAGACTGTGTCTCACTATGATAGGCTACGGGGTGGCCGTGCTGAGTGAGAACAACGCCCACAACATAGTCTGAAGCATCTGTCTCGATCTCAAAGGGATGCTGTAGGTCCGATAGTAAAAGTACAGGGGCTGAGCACAAGCGTTGCTTCAAATCATCGAACGCTTGTTGTTGGGACCGCCCCCATGAAATTTTTTCCTTACCAACACCTTTGTTTATTTGGCTGAGGGCCCATGCAATATGGGAGAAACCGAACACAAACCTGCGGTAGAAATTAGCAAGTCCCAAGAAGCTTTGAAGCTCAATGAGTGTTGTTGGGGCTGACCAGTCATGGATGACTTGGATCTTGGCTGGATACACATGTACGCCATGCTGATCAATGATGTAGCCTAGGTAATGGACCCTATCCATGCTGAAGGAGAATTTTTCTAGGTTGGCGTATAACTTGTACTGCCTCAGGGTGTGCAAAACCTGCTGAATATGCTGCAAGTGTTCGGCCCAAGTCTTGCTGTAAATTAGAATGTCATCCAGATACACCACTACAAAAGTATTGGTGAATGGTTGTAGGATATCGTACATCATCCTCATGAAAGTGGTTGGATCATTTGTCAAACCAAAGGGCATGACCAAGCATTCAAAAAGTCCTTCCTTTGACTTGAAGGCGGTCTTCCATACATCTGTTTGTTCTATCGGGACCTGGTGGTAGCCAAACTTCAGATAAATCTTACTGAAGTATTTGGCCTCTGTGATTTGATCAAGGAGGTCATCGATTTGGGGAATCAGGTACCGGTTTCCGACAGTGATTTTATTCAGAGCCCGATAATCAATACAGAGTCACCAGGTTCCATCTTTCTTCTGTACCAACACGATTGGGCTCCCGCAAGGTGATGAGCTGGGGAGGATGTGCCCCTTGTGGAGAAGTTCTTGGATCTGTCGCTTGATCTCCTCATTCTCTAAAAAAGAGCGACGATATACTGGTCCATTGGGCAGCGGTGCGCCGTGGGTCAGATCGATGGGGTGCTTGACTTGGCAGTGCAGAGGTACCCCTGTAGGTGAGGAGAAGATATCCGAGTATTCTTCCACGACCTTATCTACTTGATTCTGCTGTGTGGAGAGATCGGCTGTAGAGACCTTGGATGTGGCTGCGATCTTTCGCTTGTTTTGAGAGCGAATCACGAAGAAGGAAAACTTCCCCGTCTTTGAGATGACCTTCCTGCATTGCTTAGCAGAGATCAAGGAAACAACACTAGGTGGGACTGCCTCGGGTATCCTGTACAATTTCCTGTTCAAAGTAATAATAACACTACGAGGCCTGGACTCATATACAGCATGACATTTCCATAAATAAGGCTGGCCCAAAAGAACATCACAAACTTCGAGAGGAGCAACACCACACAATACCTCATCTTTGAAGGGCTTGATGCCATACGACAGTTAACACTATTGGCTGACATGAATATCGATTCCTTGGCAGAGCCATCCAATGGTGTAGGGTTGTGGGTGCGGCATTGTTGACAATGCCAACCACTTGATGACCTCTGCTGAGATGAGGTTCTTCTGGCTACTGCTATCAACGATGAAGTGCAACGGGGTGCGTTTTACCCACATCTGTGAATGGAAGAGGCGCTCTCCTTCTTCTGGCTCGTCATGTTCACCAGGCTGGAGCTTGGTGGTAGCAACGGTGGAACTGGGTTCTGCATCAATGATCCATATTCCCCTTTCTGGTTCTGTCTCGGAGTTAGAATCTGCATCTTATTCAGAGGCTTTCACTTTGACCACCAATGACTACTTTGAGCAGCAGTCAACAGTGTTATGCCAAGGGCTCTTCTGGAAGTCACACCAATTCCCGGTATCTTTCTTTGTCTTTCCGGTGTCCATATTTTCTTGTAGATTGTACTGGTTGTCTTGATACTGCCAATATTTTCTCTATCCTTTTTTCAGTGGGTTGGCGCTGCCCTTTCCTGGCTTTTTTTGTGAGGGGTTCCCAGGCCCAAATTGCCGCATCTTTTGTTTGAGCTTCTGCTCGATTTTGACGGCATATCGGTAGGCCACACCCAAGGATGAGATGTCCAGAAATTCCATTTGAGTCTGGATGTATCTATGCAGAGCACCACGATACTTGAGCAATAGATGTCACTCCGAATCTTTGATACCCAACTTGGTGCGCAAGGTATGGAAGATATTTGTGAAATTTGGCACATCTTGGTCTCTTTCTTGCCGCAGTGTGGTCCATTTGGTATACAGGTCGTCATAACTTCTGACAGGGTAGTATTGTTCCTTAACAACATCCCTGAAGGATTCCCAGGTGGCCATGACTAAAAATAATTAGGTTTCCTCTATTTCCTTTTGCTCACAGAAAGTTTCCCACCAATATTTGACATGAGGAACGACTTTGAGGAGCGCAAAAGTAATCTTTTCTCTATCCAAAAATTTATGAACATAAAAATACCCTTCTAGTAGATTCAATCACTTGTCTACAACATCTATGTCTATATGACCTTCAAATATAGGAATATCAAAATTTATTTGTACCTTGAAGGGGCGGCGCCTTCATTCGAAGAAGATGTGTCACCTGTTGGTAGTCGTTGAAGGATTTGCACGAAACTATCCATTATCTTGTTTCTGTGTTGTGTGTGGGCTTAGTCAATAAATAGTTTGAAAGGATATTCTATCCCATCATCTTTATTTTCTCCTACCATGGGTGGTCGCTTGGGCATGCGAGAGCTTCTGTCCTCAAGAGAAACAAGCTCGAGACCCAACTCTTTGTACTCCGACCTCGTTGGGGACATGCATTAAGACGACAAGGAGCAGACTGCTCTGATACCACTGGTCCAGATTTTATGAGCAGGATGAAATGAATAAATATTATTAACAGGTGCTTAACACAAAATAACAGAGATACAGTAAAACTGGTTTTCTATTCAATAACGAAATAAGCTGAAACTGTAAAATGCAGCAGAAACAAGCTTGCTGGAATGGTGGCGGAGTATCTTTGAGAAGGGATGTGAAGGCAAAGCACACTCGCAAGAAGAAGGTTACAATGAGGCTCTGAAGGCATTTTTACAATAAACAATAATTCCAAAATCCCTAGACATCCAAAAACCTAACCCTAGGAGATGAAGCGCCAAAAGTCATGTGGGCCCCGTTTGGGTAAGCTAGTACATCAACTTCCCGGGGTCGTAACTTTTGCATACGATCTCCGTTTTAGGCATGTGATAGACCGTTGGAAAGGTATCATCGAGGAGATTAATTTTGGGGGCTCAATATTCCTTTGAATATCATTAAGGAGCTCAATACCAAAAAACCTTCATTTAGGCCCTCAAAATGGCCCCAGAAGTAAAAACTGCTAAAAATAGTAAATTGCCAAAAATGTCAGAAAGCTTTTTTGAGCCAGTTGGAAAAGGTGGGTTGCCACCGATATCCATATGGATCAATACTCCCTCCTTATGAAGAAATGGTATCCATTGCATTGAGGTCCCCCATTAGATGAGGAAATGTTTGTTGAATTTGGCCTCGGGTTAGCCACTTGCCTTGGTGCAGGAGCTGCCCTGCTTTGACGACTCAATAAAGCTGGATATTTTGTTGTCGAGTGCCCTTGATCTGTCTTTCCACAATATGATCATTGGATGCTTGTTGTATGCAGTCGGTGTTGAGCTCTGTTGGTGTCAGCTGTTCTGCTACTTCTGAGGTGTCCAATAATGGTGGGAAATAAGGGCGAAGGAGATCCACGTTGAACACTAGGTGCAGGCCA
This sequence comes from Picea glauca, assembly GCA_000966675.3. Classification (NCBI taxonomy): domain Eukaryota; kingdom Viridiplantae; phylum Streptophyta; class Pinopsida; order Pinales; family Pinaceae; genus Picea; species Picea glauca. The sequence continues at coordinate 161,697 of JZKD02S1638658.1, forward strand.
GGGAAAGGAGGAATGTTGAGCTCGAAAACATTATCCCCCACATCCTTGGTGATAGTGTATGGTCCATAACGAAGTGGGCGAAGCTTCCGATGGGGTCCTATAAGGCGTTCCTTCTGTAAGTGCAACTAAACTTTGTCACCCACCTGAAACTTATGCAACACCCAATGTTGATCATGGCGCTATTTTTACTTGTCATTGGACTTCTGTAGGATATCTTGAACCTGCTGGAGGATGTGCTGGATCCACTCAATGAACCAGGTGGATTTTTCAGCTTAATTTGGAGTGGGAAATGAGTTAGTCGAAGTGACCGCAAGGGGAAGTGCAACATCTATGGGACCCAATGGTTGGAATCCCAACCCCACTTGAAAGGGGCTGTGGCTGGTTGAGCTATGAAAGGATTGGTTGTAACTATGCTGGACATAAGGAAGGCTCTCATCCCATGTGTGAGGGTTATTTGAATTATACATGCAAAGGATATGCACAATCATTCGATTTACAACCTCGGTTTGGCCATCTGTCTGGGGGTGGAAGGCCGTGGATTTGGTGAGCTTGGTGTCCAGCAGTGACCAGAGGCTCGGCCAAAATATGATGAGAAATCGAATATCTCGATCTGATACAATGGTTTGTGGGATTCCAAAATGTACCCAAACTCGTTCAAAGAAGAGCTTAGCAGTGGCCTCTCCTGTGATGCTCTTCTTATAGGCAACCAGAATCGCCATCATAGAAAAACGATCAACAACCACAAAAACACAGTCATTTACCCACTTGGTGGATGGGAGGCATGACATGTAGTCCATTTATATGGATTCCCATGGCCTGTCAGGAGTAGGAAGAGGGGTGTACATGCCCTGTTTCTTAGTGGTCGGTTGGGAAATAACACAGGCAGTGCAGGACGTGATATACTTGACGACCTCCTGTCGAAGTTTCGACCAGTATAAATTTCTGTAGCATCGCCACTGTCTTTTCAAAGAAAAAGTGTCTTTCCACCTGATTGTAGTGGGATTCCTAGACCATCTTCRCTCGCTCACTTGATGGAACACAAATATGGCCCAGACGACATAACAACCCATCCTGAAGATGGAAATTATCAACAACTACATTTGCACCCAACATTTGGTAGGTGGTGGTGAAGTAAGGGTCTGTCTCATAGAGTTGTGGCCATCCAGATGTCTCATGGTTGTAAGAGTCTAGCACCATAGTGAGTTCTATGACTGGTGGTCTGTTGAGGCAATCAATGACATGATTGGTGCTTCCTGTTTTATACTTTATGTTGAGGTGGAATTTCTGCAAGTATGTGGACCACTTTTGATGGCGATCATTCTGCAGTTTTCCCTGTGTCTACATGAACTACAGTGGCTTATGATCAGTGTGGATGAATGTCTCCTTCCCAAGAATGTAATGTCTCCACTAGCGACATGCTTGCACAATGGAGTACATTTCGTTGTCATAAGTAGGGTACTTACGGACATTATCAGACAATGTCTCACTATGATAGGCCACGGGGTGGCCGTGCTGAGTGAGAACGGTGCCCACAGCATAGTTTGAAGCATCTGTCTCGATCTCAAAGGGATGCTGTAGGTATGGTAGTGAGAGTACTGGGGCTAAGCACAAGAACTGCTTCAAATCATCGAACGCTTGTTGTTGGGACTGGCCCCACGCAAATTTTTCCATACCACCACTCCTGTTTATTTGGCTGAGGGCCCATGCAATATGGGAGAAACCCAACACGAACCTGTGGTTGAAATTAGCAAGTCCCAAGAAGCTCCGAATCACGGATGACTTGGAACTTGACTAGATCCACATGTATGCCATGCTGATCAATGATGTATCCCAGGTAATGGAACATGTCCATGCTGAAGGAGCATTTTTCCAGGTTGGTGTATAGCTTGTGCTACCGCAGGGTGTGCAAAACCTGATGAATATGCTACAAGTGTTCGGCCCAAGTCTTGCTGTAAATTAGAATGTCATCTAGATACACCACTACAAAATTATTGGTGAATGGTCACATGATATCATCCATCATCCTCATGAAAGTGGCTGGAGCATTTGTTAAACAAAAGGGCATGACCAACCATTCAAAAAGTCCTTCCTTTGACTTGAAGGTGGTCTTCCATACATCTGTCTATTCTATTAGGACCTGGTGGTAGCCATACTTTAGATCAATCTTACTAAAGTATTTTCCCCCCGTGATTTGATCAAGGAGGTCATCGATTCAGGGAATCGGGTACCGATTTCTGACAGTGATTTTATTCAGAGCCCGGTAATCAATACAGAGTTGCCAGGTTCCATCTTTCTTCTGTACCAACACGATTGGGCTTCCACAAGGTGATGATATGGGGCGGATGTCCCCCCTCTAGAGTAGTTCTTGGATCTATTGCTTGATCTCCTCATTCTCTAACAAAGAGCGATGATAGACTGCCCCATTGGGAAGCGGTGCGCTGGGGGTCAGATCGATGGGGTGCTTGACCTGGCAGTGCAGAGGTACCCCTATAGGTGAGGAGAAGATATCCGAGTATTCTTCCATGAACTTATCCACTTGATTCTACTATGTGGAGAGATCGACCACAGAGACCTTGGATGTGGTTGTGATCTTTCACTTGTTCTGAGAGAGAATCGCGAAGAAGACAAACTTCCCCGTCTGTGAGATGACCTTCTTGCATTTCTTAGTGGAGATCAAGGAAACAACACTAGGTGGGACTTCCTCGGGTATCCTGTACAATTTCCTGTTCAAAGTAATAATAACACTACGAGGCCTGGACTCATATACAACATGATGTTTCCATAAATAAGGTTGGCCCAAAAGAACATCACAAACTTCAAGAGGAGCAACATCACACAATACCTCGTCTTTGAAGGGCTTGATGCCGTATGACATTCGACACTGTTGGCTGACACGGAGATCGCTTCCTTGGCGGATCCATCCAATGTTGTAGGGTTTTGGGTTTGGCGTTGTTGATAGGGCCAACCGCTTGATAACCTCTGCTAAGATGAGGTTCTTCTGGCTACCGCTATCAACGATGAAGTGCAATGGGGTGCCTTTTACCCACATCTATGAATGGAAGAGGCGCTCTCCTTCTTCTGGCTCGTTTGGTTCACCAAGCTGGAGCTCGGTGGTAGCAACGGTGGCACTGGGTTCCACGTCAATGATCCGTCTTCCCCTTTCTGGTTCTATCTCGGAGTCATAATCTGCATTTGATTCAGAGGCTTTCACTTCGACCACCAACGACTTCTTTGAGCGACAGTCAACAGTGTTATGCCAAGGGCTCTTATGGAAGTCACACCACTTCCCGATATATTTCTTTGTCTTTCCGATGTCCTTATTTGCTTGTGGCTTATACTGGTTGTCTTGATAATGCCCATCTTTTCTCTTTCCTTTGTTCGGTGGGTTGGGGCCAACCTTTCCTGGATTTTGTTGTGAGGGGTTCCCAGGCCCAAATTGCAGCGTCTTTTGTTTGAGCTTCTGCTTGATTTTGATGGCATATCAGTAGGCCGCGCCCAAGGATGAGATGTCTAGGAATTCCATTTCGATCTATCTGTATATATGCAGAGCACCATGATACTTGAGCACCAGATGTTGCTATGAATATTTGATACCCAACTTGGTGCTCAAGGTATGGAAGATATTTGTGAAATCTGGCACTGCTTGGTCTCTTTCTTTCCGCAGTGTGGTCCATTTGGTATACAGGTCGTCACAACTTCCGACAGGGTAGTATTGTTCCTTAACAACATCCCTGAAGGATTCCCAGGTGGTCCTGACTGAAAATAATGAGGTTTCCTCTGTTTCCTTTTTCTCACAGAAAGTTTCCCACCAATATTTGACATGGGGAACGACTTTGAGGAGCGCAAAAGTAATATTTTCTCTATCCAAAAATTTATGAATAGAAAATTACCCTTCTAGTAGATTCAAACACTTGTCTACAACATATGTGTCTATATGACCTTCAAATATAAGAATATAAAAGTTTATTTGTACCTTGAAGGGGGCGACGCCTTCGTTCGAAGAAGATGCATCGCCTATTGGTAGTCACCGAAGGATTTGCACGAAACTATCCATCATCTCGTTCCTCTGTTACATGAGGGCTTCCTCAATCAACAGTTTGAAAGGATCTCCTGTCCCATCATATTTATTTTCTCCTACCATGGGAGGTCGCTTGGGCATGTGAGATCTTCTGTCCTCAAGAGAAACAAGCTCGAAACCAAACTCTTTCTACTTCGACCTCGTTGGGGACATGCATTAAGACGACAAGGAGCAGACCGCTCTGATACCACTGATCCAGATTTTATGAGTAGAACGAAATGAATACAGATTATTAACAGGTTCTTAACAAAAAATAACAAAGATATAATAAAACTGGTTTTCTATTCAATAACGAAATAAGCTGAAACTGTAAAATGCAGCAGAAACAAGCTTGCTGGAATGGTGGCGGCTTATCTATGAGAAGGGATGTGAGGACAGTGCGCATTCACAAGAAGAAGGTTACAATGAGGATCTGAAGGAATTTTTACAATAAGAAAGAATGCCAAAATCCCTAGACATCCAAAAACCTAACCCTAGGAGATGAAGCGCCAAAATTCATGTGGGCCCCGTTTGGGTAAGCTAGTACATCAACTTCCCGGGGTTGTAACTTTTTCATACGATCTCCGGTTTAGGCGTGTGATAGCCCGTTGGAAAGGTATCATCGAGTAGATTCATTTTAGGGGATAAATTATGTATTCGATTATCATTGAGGAGGTCGATACCCAAAACCTTCATTTAGGCCATTAAAATGGCCCCGAGAGTAAAAACTGCTAAAAATAGTAAATTGCCAAAAATGTCAGAAAGATGTATTGAGCCAGTTGGAAGAGGTGGGTGGCCACTGATATCCATATAGATCAATCCTACCTCCTTAGGAAGAAATCGTCTCCATTTCATTGAGGTCCCCCATTAGATGAGGAAATGTTTGCTGAATTTGGCCCCGGGTGAGCCACTTGCCTTGGTGCAGGAGCTGCCCTTCTTTGACGACTCGATAAAGATGGATCCTTTGTTGTCGAGTGCCCTTGATTTGTCTGTCCACAATATGATCATTGGATGCATGTTGTATGTAGTCGGGGTTGATATCTTTTGGTGTCAGCTGTTCTGCTACTTCAAAGGTGTCCAATAATAGAGGGAAATAAGGGCAAAGGAAATCCACGTTGAACATTGGGAGCAAGCCAAGGAAAGGATGAATGTTGAGCTCAAAATAATTATCCCCCATGGCCTTGGTGATAGTGTACGGTCCATAACGGAGTGGGAGAAGCTTCTGATGGGGTCTTGTAAGGTGTTCTTTTTGCAAGTGCAACCAAACTTTGTCGCCCACCTGAAACTTATGCGACACCCGATGTTGATCATGGCATTGTTTGTACTTGTCATTGGACTTTTGTAGGATATCCTGAACCTCCTGGTGGATGTGCTAGATCCAATCAATGAACCAGGTGGCTTTATTAGCTTCAGTTGGAGTAGGAGATGAGTCAGTCAAAGTGAACGCAAGGGGAAGTGCAACATCTATGGGAACCAATGGTTGGAATCCCAACCCCACTTGAAAGGGGCTGTGGCTGGTTGAGCTATGAAAGGCTCGGTTGTAGCTATGCTAGACATAGGGAAGGCTCTCATCCCATGTGCGAGGGTTATTTGAATTATACATGCGAAGGATATGCACAATCATTCAATTTACAACCTCGGTTTGGCCATCTGTCTGGGGGTGGAAGGCCATGGATTTGGTGAGCTTGGTGTCCAGGAGTGACCAGAGGCTCAACCAGAATGTGATGAGAAATCGACTATGCCGATCTGATACAATGGTTTGTGGGATTCCAAAATGTACCCAAACTCATTCAAAGAAGAGCTTGGTAGTGGCCTCTACTGTGATGCTCTTCTTGCAGGCAACCAGAATCACCATCTTAGAAAAATGATCAACAACCACAAAAACACAGTCATTTCCCCACTTGGTGGATGGGAGGCTCTACATGTAGTCCATTGAGATATACTTGCCGACCTCCTGTCAAAGTTTCGTCCAGTAGAAATGTTTCTATAGCATCGCCACTGTCTTTTCGATGCGGAACTGTCCCGCCACCCGACTGTAGTGGGATTTCCAGATCATATTCGCTCGCTCACTTGATGGAACATAGATATGGCCTAGACGACGTAACAAACCATCCTGAAGATGGAAATTATCGACAACTGCATTTGCACCCAACATTTGGTAGGTGGTGGCGAAGTCAGGGTCTGTCTCATAGAGTTGGGGCCATCCATATGTCTAATGGCCGCAAGAGTCTAGCACCGTTGTGAGTGCTGTGACTGGCTGTCTGCTAAGGCAATCAACAACGTGATTGGTGCTTCCTATTTTATACTTGATGTTGAGGTGGAATTGTTTCAAGTATGTAGACCACTTTTGATGGTGGTCATTGTTCAGTTTTCCCTGTGTCTGCATGAACTGCAGTGGCTTATGATCAATGTGGATGATTGTCTCCTTCCCAAGAATGTAATGTCTCCATTGGTGGCATGCTTGCACAATGGAGTACATTTCTTTGTCGTAATTAGGGTACTTACGGACAGTATCGGACAATGTCTCACTATGATAGGCCACGGGGTGGCCATGCTAAGTGAGAACGACGCCCACAACATAGTCTAAAGCATCTGTCTCGATCTCAAAGGGATGCTGCAGGTTCTGTAGTGAAAGTACTGGGGCTAAGCACAAGTGCTACTTCAAATCATCGAACATTTGTTGTTGGGACTAGCCCCACACAAATTTTTCCTTACCACCACCCCTATTTATTTGGCTGAGGGCCCATGCAATATGGGAGAAACCCAACACGAACCTGCGGTAGAAATTAGCAAGGCCCAAGAAGCTCCGAAGCTCAGTGAGTGTTGTTGGGCCTGGCCAGTCATGAATGACTTGGATCTTTCTATATCCACATGTATGCCATGCTGATAAATGATGTAGCCCTGGTAATGGACCCTGTCCATGCCGAAGGAGCATTTTTCCAGGTTGGCGTATAGCTTGTGCTGCCGCAGTTTGTGCAGAACCTGTTGAATATGATGCAAGTGTTCGGCCCAAGACTTGCTGTAAATTAGAATGTCTTTCAGATACACCACTACAAAAGTATTGGTGAATGGTCATAGGATATCATCCATCATCCTCATGAAAGTGGCTGGAGCATTTTTCAAACCAAAGGGCATGACCAACCATTCAAAAAGTCCTTCCTCTAACTTGAAGGTGGATTTCCATACATCTATCTATTTTATCGGGACCTAGTGGTAGGCAGACTTTAGATCAATCTTACTTAAGTATTTGTCCCCCATGATTTGATCAAGGAGGTCATCGATTCAGGGAATTAGGTATCGATTTCTGACAGTGATTTTATTTAGAGCTCGGTAATCAATACAACGTCGCCAGATTCCATCTTTCTTCTGTACCAATACGATTGGGCTCCCGCAAGGTGATGAGATGGGGCGGATGTTCCCCTTGTGGAGCATTTCTTGGATCTATTGATTTATCTCCTCATTCTCTAAAAAAGAGTGACGATAGACTGGCCCATTGGGTAGCGGTGCACCGGGGGTCATATCGATGGGGTGCTTGACTTGGAAGTGCAGAGGTACCCTTGTAGGTGAGGAGAAGATATCCAAGTATTCTTCCATGAACTTAACTACTTGCTTCTGCTGTGTGGAGAGATCAACCATAGAGACCTTGGATGTGGATGTGATCTTCCGCTTGTTCTGAGAGTGAATCACGAAGAAGACAAACTTCCCCGTCAGTCAGCAATGTTATGCCAAGGGCTCTTATGGAAGTCGCTCCACTTCCCGGTATCTTTCTTTGTCTTTCCAGTGTCCTTCTTTGCTTGCAGCTTGTATTGGTTGTCTTGATACTGCCCATCTTTTCTCTGTCCTTTGTTCAGTGGTTTGGGGCCACCCTTTCCTGGCTTTTGTTGTGTGGGGTTCCGAGGCCCAAATTGCAACGTCTTTTGTTTGAGCTTCTGGTCGATTTTGACGGCATATCGGTAGGCCGTGCCCAAGGATGAGATGTCCAGAAATTCCATTTCAGTCGGGATGTATCTATGTAGAGAACCATAATACTTGAGCACCAGATGTCGCTCCAAATCCTTGATACCCAACTTGGTGCGCAAGGTATGGAAGATATTTGTGAAATCTGGCACTGCTTGTTCTCTTTCTTGCCACAGTGTGGTCCATTTGGTATACAGGTTGTCGTAACTTCCGACAGGGTAGTATTGTTCCTTAACAACATCCCTGAAGGATTCCCAGGTGGACGTGACTGAAAATAATGAGGTTTTCTCTGTTTCCTTTTGCTCACAGAAAGTTTCCCACCAATCTTTGACATGGGGAACGACTTTGAGGAGCGCAAAAGTAATATTTTCTCTATCYGAAAATTTATGAACAGAAAAATACCCTTCTAGTAGATTCAACCACTTGTYTACAACATCTGTGTCTATCTGACCTTCAAATATAGGAATATCAAATTTTATTGGTACCTTGAAGGGGGCGGCGCCTCCGTTCGAAGAAGATGCGTCGCCTGTTGGTAGTTGCCGAAGGATTTGCGCGAAACTATCCATCATCTCATTCCTCTGTTGCGTGAGGGATTCCTCAATCAACAGCTTGAAAGGATCTCCTGTCCCATCATATTTATTTTCTCCTACCATGGGAGGTCTCCGTGGCGTGGAAGAGCTTCTTTCCTCAAGAGAAACAAGCTCGAGACCCAACTCTTTGTACTCCGACCTCGTTGGGGACATGCATTAAGACAACAAGGAGAAGACCGCTCTGATACCACAGATCCGGATTTTATGAGAAGAATGAAATGAATATCGATTATTAACAGGTGCTTAACACAAAATAACAGAGATACAGTAAAACTGGTTTTCTATTCAATAACGAAATAAGCTGAAACTGTAAAATGCAGCGGAAACAAGCTTGCTGGAATGGTGGCGGCTTATCTCTGAGAAGGGATGTGACGACAGTGCGCATTCACAAGAAGAAGGTTACAATGAGGCTCTGAAGGAATTTTTACAATAAGAAAGAATGCCAAAATCCCTAGACATCCAAAAACCTAACCCTAGGAGATGAAGCGCCAAAAGTCATGTTGGCCCCGTTTGGGTAAGCTAGTACATCAACTTCCTGGGGTCATAGCTTTTGCATATGATCTCCGTTTTAGGTGTGTGATAGCCCATTGGAAAGGTATCATCAAGGATATTCATTTTGGGGGCTCAATTATTCCTTCAATTATCATTGAGGAGATCGATACCGAAAAAACTTCATTTAGGCCCTCAAAATGGCTCCGAAAGTAAAAACTGCTAAAAATAGTAAATTGCCAAAAATGTCAGAAAGCTGTTTTGAGCCAGTTGGAAAAGGTGGGTGGCCACCGATATCCATCTAGATCAAAACTCCCTCCTTAGGAATAAATGGTATCCATTGCATTGAGGTCCCCCATTAGATGAGGAAATTTCTGCTGAATTTCGCCCCGGGTGAGCCACTTGCCTTGGTGATGGAGCTGCCCTGCTTTGACAACTCGATAAAGATGGATCCTTTGTTGTCGAGTGCCCTTGATATGTCTGTCCACAATATGATCATTGGATTCCTATTGTATGTAGTTGGGGTTGAGCTCCGTTGGTGTCAGCTGTTCTTCTACTTCTGAGGTGTCCAATAGTAGTGGGAAATAAGGGCGAAGGAGATCCACGTTGAACACTAGGTGCAGGCCAAAGAAAGGAGGAATGTTGAGCTCAAAATAATTATCCTCCACAGCCTTGGTGATAGTGTACGGTCCATAACGGAGTGGGAGAAGCTTCCGATGGGGTCTTGTATAGCGTTCTTTCTGCAAGTGCAACCAAACTTTGTCGCCCACTTGAAACTTATGCGGCACCCGATGTTGATCATGGCGCTGTTTGTACTTGTCATTGGAATTCTGTAGGATATCCTTAACCTGCTGGCAGATGTGCTAGATCTACTCAATGAACTGGGTGGCTTTGTCAGCTTCAGCTGGAGCAGGAGATGAGTCAGTCGCAGTGACCGCAAGGGGAAGTGCAACATCTATGGGACCCAATGGTTGGAATCCCAACCCCACTTGTAAGGGGCTATGGCCAGTTGAGCTATGCAAGGCTAGGTTGTAGATATGATAGACATAGGGAAGGATCTCATCCCATGTGCGAGGGTTCTTTGAATTATACACATGAAGGATATGCACAATCATTCGATTTACAACCTCGATTTGGCCATCTGTCTGGGGGTGGAAGGCCATGGATTTGGTGAGCTTGGTGTCCAGCTGTGACCAGAGGGTCGACCAGAATGTGCTGAGAAATCAAATATCCCAATCTGATACAATGGTTTGTGGGATTCCAAAATGTACCCAAACTCGTTCAAAGAAGAGCTTGGTAGTGGCCTCGGATGTGATGCTCTTCTTGTAGGCAACCAGAATCGCCATCTTATAAAAATGATCAAAAACCACAAAAACACAGTCATTTCCCTGCTTGGTGGATGGGAGGCCCGACAAGTAGTCCATTGATATGGATTCCCATGGCTTGTTAGGAGTAGGAAGAGGGGTGTACAGGCTCTGTTTCTTAGTGGTCGGTTTGGCAATAACGTAGGCATTGAAGGACCTGATATACTTGCCGAACTCCTATCGAAGTTTCGGCTAGTAGAAATGTTTCTGTAGCATCTCCACTGTCTTTTCGATGCTGAAGTGTCCCGCCACCTGACTGTAGTGGGCTTCCTAGATCTGCTTCGCTCATTCACTTGATGGAACACAGATATGGTCCAGACGACATAATAACCCATCCTGAAGATGGAAATTATCGACAACTGCATTTGCACCCAACATTTGGTAGGTGGTGGCAAAGTCAGGGTCTGTCTCATAGAGTTGGGGCCATCCATATGTCTCATGGCCGCAAGAGTCTAGCACCGTGGTGAGTGTTGCGACTGGCAGTCTGCTGAGGCAATCAATAATGCGATTGGTGCTTCCTGTTTTATACTTGATGTTGAGTTGGAATTGTTGCAAGTATGTGGACCACTTTTGATGGTGGTCATTCTGCATTTTTCCCTGTGTCTGCATGAACTGCAGTGGCTTATGATCAGTGTGGATGACTGTCTCCATCCCAAGAATGTAATGTCTCCACTGGTGGCATGCTTGCACAATGGAGTACATTTCTTTGTCATAAGTAGGGTACTTACAGACAATATCGGACAATGTCTCACTATGATAGGCCACGGGGTGGCCGTGCTGAGTGAGAATGACGCCCATAGCATAGTATGAAGTATCTGTCTCAATCTCAAAGGGATGCTGCAGGTCTGGTAGTGAAAGTACTGAGGCTGAGCACAAGCGCTGCTTCAAATCATCGAACGCTTGTTGTTGGGACCGGCCCCACGCAAATTTTGCCTTACCACTACCCCTGTTTATTTGGTTGAGGGCCCATGCAATATGGGAGAAACCCAACACAAGCCTGTGGTAGAAATTAACAAGTCCCAAGAAGCTCCGAAGCTCAGTGAGTGTTGTTCGGGCTGGCCAGTCACCGATGACTTGGATCTTGGCTGGATCCACATGTACACCATGCTGATCAATGATGTAGCCCAGGTAATGGAACCTGTCCATGCCGAAGGAGAAGTTTTCTAGGTTGGCGTATAGCTTGTGCTGCCGCAGGGTGTGCAAAACCTGCTGAATATGCTGCAAGTGTTTGGCCCAAGTCTTGCTGTAAATTAGAATGTCATTCAGATACACCACTACAAAAGTATTGGTGAATAGTTGTAGGATATCATCCATCATCCTCATGAAAGTGGCTGGAGCATTTGTCAAACCAAAGGGCATGACCAACCATTCAAAATGTCCTTCCTTTGACTTGAAGGTAGTCTTCCATACATCTGTCTGTTCTATCAGAACCTGGTGGTAGTGATCCAGATGGATATCGGTGGCCACCCACCTTTTCCAACTGGCTCAAAACAACGTTCTGACATTTTTGGCAATTTCCTATTTTTAGTAGTTTTTCGGGACCTGAACTTCTGGGTCCTCAGATAGATATTTCCAACAAGCTATCATATGCCTAAAACTAA
>JZKD02S1638658.1:173804-202099 GCA_000966675.3 Picea glauca
CTTGTTTCCGCTGCATTTTACAGTTTCAGCTTATTTTGTTATTTAATAGAAAACCAATTTTACTGTATCTCTGTTATTTTTGTGTTAAGTACCTGCTAATAATCGGTATTCATTTATTTATGCTCATAAAATCCAGATCAGGTAGCCAGACATTAGATCAATCTTACTGAAGTATTTGTCCCCCATGAGTTGATCAAGGAGGTCATCGATTCGGGGAAATGGGTACCGGTTTCTGACACTGATTTTATTCAGAGCCCGGTAATCAATACGGAGTCGCCAGGTTCAATATTTCTTTTGTACCAACACGATTGGGCTCCCGAAAGGTGATGAGATGGGGTGGATGTGCCCCTTGTGGAGAAGTTCTTAGATATGTCACTTGATCTCCTCATTCTCTAACAAAGAGTGACGATATACTGGCCCATTTGGAAGCGGTGCGCCGGGGGTCAGATCGATAGGGTGCTTGACCTGGCAGTTCAGAGGTACCCCTGTAGGCGAGGAGAAGATATATGAGTATTCTTCCACGACCTTATCTACTTGCTTCTGATGTGTGGAGAGATCGACCGTAGAGACCTTGGATGTGGCTGTGATCTTTCTCTTGTTCTGAGAGTGAATCACGAAGAAGGCAAACTTCCACGTCTGCGAGATGACCTTCCTGCATTGCTTAGTGGAGATCAAGGAAACAACACTAGGTGGGATTTCCTCAGGTATCCTGTATAATTTCCTATTCATAGTAATAATAACACTACGAGGCATGGACTCATATATATCATGACATTTCGATAAATAAGGTTGGCCCAAAAGAACATCACAAACTTCGAGAGGAGCAACATCACACAATACCTCATCTTTGAAGGGCTTGATGTTGTACGACAGTTGACACTGTTGGCTGACACAGAGATCACTTCCTTGGCGGAGACATCCAATGGTGTAGGGTTGTGGGTGCGGCATTGTTGACAGGGCCAGCCGCTTGATGACCTCTACTGAGATGAGGTTCTTCTGGCTACCGTTATCAACGATGAAGTGCAGTGGGGTGCCTTTTACCCACATCTGTGAATGGAAGAGGCACTCTCCTTCTTCTGGCTCGTCTGGTTCACCAGGCTGGAGCTTGGTGGTAGCAATGGTGGAACTTTGTTTCGTGTCAATGATCCATATTCCCCTTTCTGTTTCTGTCTTGAATTCAAAATCTACATCTGATTCAGAGGCTTTCACTTCAACCACCAACGAATTCTTTGAGCGACAGTCAACAATGTTATGCCAAGGGCTCTTATGGAAGTCGCACCACTTCCCGGTATCTTTCTTTGTCTTTCTAGTGTCCTTCTTTGCTTGCGGCTTGTACTGGTTGTCTTGATACTGCCCATATTTTCTCTGTCCTTTGTTCGGTGGGTTGGGGCCACCCTTTCTTGGCTTTTGTTGTGAGGGGTTCCCATGCCCAAATTGCCGCATCTTTTGTTTGAGCTTCTGCTCGATTTTGATGGCATATCGGTAGGCCGCTCCCAAGGATGAGATGTCCAGAAATTCCATTTCAGTATGGATGTATCTATGCAGAGCACTATGATACTTGAGCACTAGATGTCACTCCAAATCTTTGATACCCAACTTGGTGCGCAAGGTATGGAAGATATTTGTGAAATCTGACACTTCTTGGTCTCTTTCTTGCCGCAGTGTGGTCCATTTGGTTTACAGGTTGTCATAACTTCTGACATGGTAGTATTGTTCCTTAACAACATCCCTAAAGGATTCCCAAGTGGCCATGACTGAAAATAATGAGGTTTTCTCTGTTTCCTTTTGCTCACAAAAAGTTTCCCACCAATATTTGACATGGGGAACGACTTTGAGGAGCGCAAAAGTAATCTTTTCTCTATCCGAAAATTTATGAATAGAAAAATACCCTTCTAGTAGATTCAACCACTTGTCTACAACAAATGCGTCTATCTGACCTTCAAATATAGTAATATAGAAGTTTATTTGTACCTTTAGGGGGGCGACGCCTCCGTTCGAAGAAGATGCGTCACCTGTTGGTAGTCGCCGTAGGATTTTTGCGAAACTATCCATCATCTCGTTCCTCTGTTGCGTGAGGGATTCCTCAATAAATAGTTTGAAAGGATATCCTGTCCCATCATATTTATTTTCTCCTACCATGGGAGGTCTCTTGGGCATGTGAGAGCTTCTTTCCTCAAGAGAAACAAGCTCGAGACCCAACTCTTTGTACCCCGACCTCGTTGGGGACATGCATTAAGACGACAAGGAGCAGACCGCTCTGATACCACTGATCCAGATTTTATGAGAATAACGAAATGATTATAGATTATTAACAGGTTGTTAACACAAAATAACAAAGATACAGTAAAACTGGTTTTCTATTCAATAACGAAATAAGCTGAAACTATAAAATGCAGCGGAAACAAGCTTGCTGGAATGGTGGTGGCTTATCTTCTAGAAGGGATGTGACGGCAATGCGCATTCACAAGAAGAAGGTTACAATGAGGATCTGAAGGAATTTTTACAATAAGAAATAATTCCAAAATCCCTAGACATCCAAAAACCTAACCCTAGGAGATGAAGTGCCAAAATTCATGTGGGCCCCGTTTGGGTAAGCTAGTACATCAACTTCCCGGGGTCGTAACTTTTGCATACGATCTCCATTTTAGGCGTGTGATAGCCCGTTTGAAAGGTATCATTGAGGCGATTAATTTTGGGTGCTCAATTATGTATTTGAATATTATTGAGGATCTCTATACCGAATAACCTTCATTTAGGCCCTCAAAATGGCCCCGGAAGTAAAAACTGCTAAAAATAGTAAATTGCCAAAAATGTCAGAAAGCTGTTTTGAGCCAGTTGGAAAAGGTGGGTGGCCACCGATATCCATATAGATCAATCCTACCTCCTTAGGAAGAAATGGTCTACATTGCATTGAGGTCCTCCATTAGATGAGGAAATTTCTGCTGAATTTGGCCCCTGGTGAGCCACTTGCCTTGGTTCAGGAGTTGCCCTGCTTTGACAACTCGATAAAGATGGATCCTTTGTTGTCAACTTCCCTTGATCTGTCTATCCAAAATATGATCATTGGATGCCTGTTGTATGCAGTCGGGGTTCAATTCTATTGGTTTCAGCTGTTCTGCTACTTCTGAGGTGTCCAATAATGGTGGGAAATAAGGGCGAAGGAGATCCACGTTGAACACTAGGTGCAGGCCAAGGAAAGGAGGAATGTTGAGCTCAAAAGAATTATCCCCCATGACCTTGGTGATAGTGTACGGTCCATAATGGAGTGGGCGAAGCTTCTGATGGGTTCTTGTAAGGCGTTCTTTCTGCAAGTGAAACCAAACTTTGTCGCCCACCTGAAACTTATGCGGCACCCGATGTTGATCATGGCGCTGTTTGTACTTGTCATTGGACTTCTATAGGATATCCTGAACCTACTGGCGGATGTGCTAGATCCGCTCAATGAATCGGGTGGATTTTTCTGCTTCAGTTGGAGCAGGAGATGATTCAGTCGAAGTGACCGTAAGAGGAATTGCAACATGTATGGGACCCAATGGTTGGAATCCTAAACCCACTTGAAAGGGGCTGTGGCCAGTTGAGCTATGCAAGGCTTGGTTGTAACTATTCTAGACATAGGGAAGGCTCTCATCCCATGTGCGAGGGTTCTTTGAATTATACATGCGAAGGATATGCGCAATCATTCGATTTACAACCTCGGTTTGACCATCTGTCCGGGGGTAGAAGGCCGTGGATTTGATGAGCTTGGTGTCCAGCAGTGACCAGAGGATCGAACAGAATGTGCTGAGAAATCGACTATGCCAATCTGATACAATGGTTTGTGGGATTCCAAAATGTACCCAAACTCATTCAAAGAAGAGCTTGGCAGCGACCTCTGCTGTGATGCTCTTCTTGCAAGCAACCAGAATCGCCATCTTAGAAAAATGATCAAAAACCAAAAAAACACAGTCATTTCCCCACTTGGTGGATGGTAGGCCCAACATGTAGTCCATTGAGATGGATTCCCATGGCATGTCAGGAGTAGGAATAGGGGTTTAAAGGCCCTGTTTCTTAGTGGTCGGTTTGGAAATAGCATAGGCAGTGCAGGACCTGATATACTTGCTGACATCCTGTCGAAGTTTCGGCCAATAGAAATGTTTCTATAGCATCACCACTGTCTTTTCGACACCGAAGTGTCCCGCCACCCGACTGTAGTAGGATTCCCAGATCATCTTCGCTCGCTCACTTGATGGAACAAATATATGGCCTAGACGACATAACAACCCATCCTGAAGATGGAAATTATCGACAACTGCATTTGCACCCAAAATTTGGTAGGTGGTGGCGAAGTCAGGGTCTGTCTCATAGAGTTGGGGCCATCCAGATTTATCATGGCTGCAAGAGTCTAGCACCGTGGTGAGTGCTGCGACTGGCGGTCTGCTGAGGCAATAAGCAACACAATTGGTGCTTCCTTTTTTATACTTGATGTTGAGTTGGAATTGTTGCAATTATGCGGACCACTTTTGATGGTGGTCACTCTGCAGTTTTCCCTTTGTCTGCATGAACTGCAGTGGCTTAGGATCAGTGTGGATGAATGTCTCCTTCCCAAGAATGTAATGTCTCCACTGGTGGCATGCTTGCACAATGGAGTACATTTCTTTGTCGTAATTAGGGTACTTAGGGATAGTATCGAACAGTTTCTCACTATGATAGGCCATAGGGTGGCCATGCTGAGTGAGAACTGTGCCAACAACATAGTCTGAATCATCTGTCTCTATCTCAAAGGGATGCTACATGTCTGGTAGTGAAAGTACTGGGGCTGAGCACAAGCACTGCTTCAAATCATCGAACGCTTGTTGTTGGGACCGGCCCCACGTAGATTTTTCCTTACCACCACCCCTGTTTATTTGGTTGAGGGCCCATGCAATATGGGAGAAACCCAACACGAACCTGCGGTAGAAATTAGCAAGTCCCAAGAAGCTCCGAAGCTTAGTGAGTTTTGTTGGGGCTGGCCAGTCACGGATGACTTGGATCTTGGCTGGATCCACATGTATGCCATGATGATCAATGATGTAGCCCAGATAATGGACCTTTTCCATGTCGAAGGATCATTTTTCCAGATTGGCGTATAGCTTGTGCTGCCGCAGGGTGTGCAGAACCTACTGAATATGATGCACGTGTTCGACCCAAGTCTTGCTGTAAATTAGAATGTCATGCAGATACACCACTACAAAAGTATTGGGGAATGGTCGCAGGATATCGTCCATCATCCTCATGAAAGTGGCTGGATCATTTGTCAAACCAAAGGGCATGAAAAACCATTCAAAGATTCCTTCCTTTGACTTGAAGGTGGTCTTCCATACATTTGTCTGTTCTATCAGGACTTGGTGGTAACCAGACTTCAGATCAATCTTACTGAAGTATTTGGCCCCTATGAGTTGATCAAGGAGGTCATCGATTCGGGGAATCGGGTACCGGTTTCTGACAGTGATTTTATTCAGATCCCGGTAATCAATACAGAGTCACCAGGTTCCATCTTTCTTCTGTACCAACACGATTGGGCTCCCGCAAGGTGATGAGATGGGGCAGATGTGCCCCTTGTGGAGAAGTTCTTGGATCTGTCACTTGATCTCCTCATTCTCTAACAAAGAGGGGTGCTTGACCTGGCAGTGCAGAGGTACCCCTGTAGGTCAGATCGATGGGGTGCTTGACCTGGCAGTGGAGAGGTACCCCTGTAGGTGAGGAGAAGATATCCGAGTATTCTTCCATGACCTTATCTACTTGCTTCTGCTGTGTGGAGAGATCGGCCGCAGAGACCTTGTATGTGGCTGCGATCTTTTGCTTGTTCTGAGAGCGAATCACGAAGAAGACAAACTTCCCCGTCTGCGAGATGACCTTCCTGCATTGCTTAGCAGAGATCAAGGAAACATCACTAGGTGGGACTGCCTCGGGTATCCTGTACAATTTCCTGTTCAAAGTAATAATAACACTACGAGGCCCAGACTCATATACATCATGATGTTTCCATAAATAAGGTTGGCCCAAAATAACATCACAAACTTCGAGAGGAGCAACATCACACAATACCTCGTCTTTGAAGGTCTTGATGCCGTACGACAGTCGACACTGTTGGCTGACACGGAGATCACTTCCTTAGCGGAACCATCCAATGGTGTAGGGTTGTGGGTGTGACATTGTTGACAGGGCCAACCACTTGACGACCTCTGCTGAGATGAGGTTCTTCTGGCTACCACTATCAACGATGAAGTGCAACGAGGTGCCTTTTACCCACATCTGTGAATGGAAGAGGCACTTACCTTCTTCTGGCTTGTCTGGTTCACTAGGCTATATCTTGGTGGTAGCAACGGTGTCACTGGGTTTCACATAAATGATTCATATTCCCCTTTCCGGTTCTATCTCGGAGTCAGAATCTACATCTAATTCATAGGCTTTCACTTTGACCACCAACGAATGCTTTGAGCGATAGTCGGCAGTGTTATGACAAGGGATCTTATGGAAGTCGCACCACTTCCCGATATCTTTCTTTGTCTTTCCAGTGTCCTTTTCTTGCAGCTTGTATTGGTTGTCTTGATACTACCCATATTTGCTTTGTCCTTTGTTTGGTGGGTTGGGGCCGCCCTTTCCTATATTTTGTTGTGAGGGTTTCCCAGGCCCAAATTGCCGCATCTTTTGTTTGAGCTTCTTCTCGATTTTGATGACATATCGGTAGGCCATGCCCAAGGATGAGATTTCCAGAAATTCCATTTCGTTCTGGATGTATCTATGCAGAGAACAATGATACTTGAGCACCATATGTCCCTCCGAATCTTTGATACCCAACTTGGTGCGCAAGGTATGGAAGATATTTGTGAAATCTGGCACTGCTTGGTCTCTTTCTTGCCACAGTGTGGTCCATTTGGTATACAGGTCGTCATAACTTTTGACAGGGTAGTATTGTTCCTTAAAAACATCCTTGAAGGATTCCCAGGTGGTCATGACTGAAAATAATGAGGTTTTCTGTGTTTCCTTTTGCTCACAGAAAGTTTCCCACCAATCTTTGACATGGGGAACGACTTTGAGTAGTGCAAATGTAATCTTTTCTCTATCCGAAAATTTTTGAACAAAAAAATACCCTTCTAGTAGATTCAACCACTTGTCTATAGCATCTGTATCTATTTTACCTTCAAATATAGGAATATCAAAGTTTATTTGTACCTTGAAGGGGGCGGCACCTCCATTCGTAGAAGATGCGTCGCCTGTTGGTAGACGCCGAAGGATTTGCGCGAAACTATCCATCATCTCGTTCCTCTGTTGCGTGAGGGATTCCTCAATCAACAGTTTGAAAGGATCTCTTATCCCATCATATTTCTTTTCTCCTGCCATGGGAGGTCGCTTGGGCGTGCGAGAGTTTCTGTCCTCAAGAGAAACAAGCTCGAGACCCAACTCTTTGTACTTCGACCTCGTTGGCAACATGCATTAAGATGACAAGGAGCAGACCGCTCTGATACCACTAATCCATATTTTATGAGAAGAACGAAATGAATATAGATTATTAACAGGTGCTTAACACAAAATAACAGAGATACAATAAAACTGGTTTTCTATTCAATATCGAAATAAGCTGAAACTGTAAAATGCAGGGGAAACAAGCTTGCTAGAATGGTGGCGGCTTATCTCTGAGAAGGGGTGTGACGGCAACATGCATTCGCAAGAAGAAGGTTACAATGAGGCTCTAAAGACATTTTTACAATAAGTAGGAATGCCAAAATCCCTAGACATACAAAAACCTAACCCTAAGAGATGAAGCGCTAAAAGTCATGTGGGCCCCGTTTGGGTAAGCTAGTACATCAACTTCCCGGGGTCGTAACTTTTGCACACGATATCCGTTTTAGGCGTGTGATAGCTCATTGGAAAGGTATTGTCGAGGAGATTCAATTATTCCTTTGACTGTCATTAAGGTGCTCGATATCGAAAAACCTTCATTTAGGCCCTCAAAATGGCCCCAGAAGTAAAAACTGCTAAAAATAGTAAATTGCCAAAAATGACAGAAAGCTGTTTTGAGCCAATTGGAAAAGGTGGGTGGCCACCGATATCCATCTGGATCAGTGGCCACTAGTCTCCACCTGGAATATGTGTAGGGATTTATACAACCCTAGAAGTGTATAACCCACAATTACAAAGAAGTACAAAAGAACATGTTGAACTAAAATCTTTCAAGAGGAGCCAGTTTGAATAGGTGGGTGGACACCAATCTCCACCTAGATCAATACTTCCCCCTTAGGAAGAAATGGTATCCATTTTATTGAGTTCCCTCATTAGGTGAGGAAAATTCTGTTGAATTTGGCCCCGGGTGAGCCACTTTCCTTGGTGTAGGATCTTCCCTACCTTGAAAATTCGATAAAGCTAGATCCTCTACTGGCGAGTGCCCTTGACCTGTGTGTCCACTATCTGACCATGGGATGATTGTTCCATGAAATTAGGGTTGATATCTATTGGTGTCAACTATTTTGTGATCTCTAAGGTGTCCAATAATGGTGGAAAATATGGCCGAATAAGGTCCACATTGAACACTGGGTGCAAGCCAAGGAAGGGTGGAGTGTTGAGCTCAAAGGAATTGTTACCCGTGACCTTGGTGATAGTGTAAGGCCCATAGTGAAGTGGGTGGATCTTCCAATGGGACCCTGTAAGGCGCTCTTTATGAAAATGTAACTAGAACTTGTCTCCCACCTAAAACTGGTGCGATACCCGATGCTGATCATGGCGCTGCTTGTACTTAGCATTGGATTTCTGCAAAATCTCATGGACCTATTGGCAGATGTGCTAAATCCGTTGAATGAATTTGGTGGCTTTGTCAACCTTAGACTTAGCATGGGAAAATTCTTCCTATGTGGTTGCAAGAGGTAGTGCGACATCAATGGGACCCAAGGGTTGGAATCCCAACCCCACCTGAAATGAGCTATGGCTAATGGAGCTATGGAGAGTATTGTTGTAGCTGTGTTGAACATAGGGAAGAATCTCATTCGATGTATGAAAATGATTAGATTTTTACATTTGTAGGATGTGCACAATCATCCAATTGAAAACCTCTGTTTGGCCATCAGTTTTGGGGTGGAAAATAGTGGATTTAGTGAGCTTGGTGTCCAACAGTGACTAGAGATTCGACAAAAATGTGCTGAGGAACCTACTGTCCTGATCTGAGGTGATGGTCTGTGGTATCCCAAAATGGACCCACACCCGTTCGAAGAATATCTTGGTAGTATCTGCCACTGTGATTCTCTTCTTCCAAGTTGTGATAATGGCCATCTTCAAAAATCGATCAACCACCACAAATACACAATCATTACCATTCTTGGTGGATGGAAGGCCAGCCATGTAATCCATTGAGATGGATTCCCAAGGCCTCTCGGGAGTAGGAAGAGGGGTGTATAATCCTTACTTTTTGATGGCTAGATTGGAAATGGAACATGAAGTGCAAGACTTGATATACTTGCTGACATCTTGTCGAAGTTTTGGTCAATAAAAATGTTTCTGTAGAACAACCACAATTTTGTCCATGCCAAAATGTTTTGCCATCCGACTATAGTAAGCTTTCCAAATCATTGTTGCATGCTCTCTTGTGGGAACATAGAGCTATCCCAGATGGCATACCAGTCCATCCTGGATGTGAAAATCGATGACATGCGCTCCTGTGCCAAAGATATTATAGGTGGTGATGAAGTTAGGGTCACACTAATAAAGTTGGGGCCACTCATATGCCTCATGCCCACAGGAGTGGAGCACTGTGGTGAGTGAAAAAATGGGAGGGTGACTGAGGCATTCAACGACATGATTTGTGATCCTTGTTTTATACTTGATGTTGAGATGGAACTACTGTAGGTAGGTGGACCACTTTTGATGGTGGTCATTATGTAACTTCCCCTGTGTCTGTATGAACTGTAGAGGCTTGCGATTAGTGTGGATGATGGTCTCATTTTCTAGAATGTAATGTTTCCATTGAATAAAGGATTGCACAATGGAACACATTTCTTTGTCATAGGTGGTGTATTTTTGGAAAGTATCAGAGAGTGTCTCACTATGGTATGCTACCAGATGACCATGCTGAGTGATAACTGCGCCTACAACATAGTCAGAGGCATCGGTCTCAATATTGAATGGTTGTTGTATATCATGTAAGGAGAGTATTGGAGTTGAGAAAAAGAAATGCTTCAGATCATCAAATGCTTGTTGTTGTTCCTACCCCAATGTTAAATTTTTCTTGCCATTTCCCTTGGTTACTTGGCTGAGGGCCCATGAAATATGGGAGAATCCCAACATGAACTTTCGATAGAAGTTGGAAAGTCCCAAGAAGCTCCAAAGCTCAATGAGTGTGGTTGGGTATGGCCAGTCACAAATGACTTGGAGCTTAGCTGGATCCATATGTACCCCATGTTCATTAACAATGTATCCCAAGTATTGGACCCTGTTCATGCCAAAGAAACATTTTTTCAAGTTGGAATATAGTTTTTTTTGCTGCAGAGTGCCCACAACTTGCTGAACATGTTGCATGTGCTCCTCCCAAGTTCTGTTGAAGATGAGGATATCATCTATATATACCACCGAAAAAGAGTTGGTGAAGGGTCTAAATACATCATCCATCAATATCATGAAAGTTGCTGGTGCATTTGTTAAGCCAAAGGGCACGACCAGTCATTTGAAGAGGCCTTCTTTAGATTTGAAAGTTGTCTTCCATACATCAATTGGTTCAATGGGAACCTAGTGGTAGCCAGACTTTAGGTCAATCTTGTTGAAGAAATTTCCCCCCTTGAGTATGTCAATAAGGTCATAGATTCGGGGAATGGGGTACCAATTCATAACTGTGATTTTGTTTAATGCTATGTAATCAATGCAAAGTTGCCAGGTCCCATATTTCTTATGCACCAACACAATCAAGCTTCCACAATGGGAGGAGATGGGTTAGATGTTCCCCTTTTGAAGTATCTCTTGGATCTAGGTCTTTATTTCATTATTTTACATTAGCGAGTGATGATATACTAGTCAATTAGGAAATGATGCACTAAGGGTTAGATCAATTGGATGATTAACTTGGCAGTGCGTTGGTACCCCAATGGGTGAGGAGAATATGTCTCTGTAATATTCCATTATCTCATCCACTTTCTTTTGCTACAAAGAGAGGCTCTGTGTAGAGGTCACGGATGTGGCAAAGACCTTCTTCTTACAGTGAGCGCAGATCACAAAGAAGATGAACTTCCCAGTCTATGAAATGACCTTACTGCATTGCTTAGAAGAGATTAAAGAAATAATGGTAGGCGACACTACGTCTGGTATATTGTACAATTTTATACCCAAAGTAATTGTTGGCACCAGGATGAAGTGGAAAGAAGGATGATCGTGGGAAAGAAAGCGTGCAAAAATGAAAGTAACAACTGGAAGGTAACACAACATGTGCACATGCAAGAAAGCGTGCACAAGGAAAGCGAAAACTGGAGGAAGAACATCACGTGTGCATGGAGGAATACCTAACGTCAGTAGGTTTAGGGTTTTGGTAATTCATTGTAAATGGCTGAAGAGCCCGATATATAAAAATAGAGATACATAGGTATCATGGAGAGGTTGATTCGCTTTTGTATTAGTTCAACTTTTGTAATGTTCTATCGTAGCTAGGTACAAATTGATACGTTATGTAATATTTTTATGGACCAATTTTGTAATATGTTGAGCTAAGGGGAGGAGGAAGATCTGAGGATTAGATCACAGGCTATGGAGCCTGGTGTGATCTATTTCGCCTCATACAGATCTTACCCATCATAGGGAATTGCAAGCGCGAGGCACTGGAGATGCAGAACTACCATAATCAAAGGTCCAAGAGACAAATCTTTGTGGACATAGCCTAGGAGGGGGTGAACCATGGTAATATATGTGTAATGTGATGAATGCATGCATATTTTTATTTTCTTTCAGTAGTTAATTGTTATGCTTAATGAATGAGTTAATAAAATGTTATGGAATACAATTGTGCTATTCGGGAAATAAACTGTGAAGGATAGATGCACACCCATGAGTATTAGTAGATTGCAACCACAATTCATACTATATGGCTCATATTAATAACCCCCTATCTCATACTCAATCCTAGGCTATAAACACCTGAATCTTACAACCACCCATTTGAAGCTATCTCGGGTGAGACAATGCAGTGCACTTTGTGCACTGTGTTGCATTCTGGTTTACCAAGAGGGCCGATAGTTTTAGAGGATTTTTTGGAAACCCTAAAGACATGAACCCTGGGTCAATAACTCATAAAATAAAACAAAGTAGTTAAACCAACAAATGGTTCCGTTGCCGTGTTAGAAGAAACAAGAGAGGATTGAGTAGATGAGATAGATTGAACGAGAAAAGAATGAGCGAAACAAGAAGACCAATGAGCCATTAGAAGGGAATGTTGAGAACTTGGAACCTCATGAAAGAAAAAATTGAAGGTTGGTTGAGAACCAAACAGCTAGAGTTTGCCCAGAAAGACAATAGAAACCCTAGAATCACACCTCACAAATATCTGGATAAATACGTGTTTACTGATTTACATGAAGTCTTTTTCTGCGATTTTCCGCATCTACCACAGGAGTGGATACTAAGGTTGAAGGATAACCACGAGAAAAACTGGATCCAACAGCTATATTGGACTCATGTACAGATTGAGCAGTTACGACAGGTGAACAAAAAATTCACCCGCGTGGTAGACTTTTGGCTTGACAATATTATGGCAGGTTTCATCACCGAATTTGCAGTTGACACAACAAAGCCATACAATGCAGTAGAGAAATAATTTCTGCATGGACCTTAAGGAAGGTACATTCAATCCTTGTCTACTATAATTAAGATACTGCTATATAACAAAGGTGTAATGACAATGGAATCAAACAACTAAACTTCCCTGCGTGCATGGGGGAAGGGGGGAAACACTGATAGAGAGAGGATAAATGGAAGGAGGTGAGGAAAAAGGAAAGAAGGAGGAGGAACCCTTGGACCCAATCATGATGGATGGTGACCAAATCAAGTGGATCTTGGCATCATCAAGAACGACACATAGTGGAGTACCCTACCAATACAAGATGAATACCAAGAAGAGAGCCGTAGCCGTGAGGGAAGGATTGGCGAGCGATGAGGAAGAGGTAGAGGATCTCTGGGCTATGGAGCAGATTGAGGAAATACTGTGCGCAATGTATGAGAGGAAAATGAGAGGTCCAATAATGAGAGGAGAAGACAACCATCCTATCCATATTAATGTCAATGTGGAAACCACAAACCCATGTGAAACTAATACACCAAAGAGAACACCACCGTTTAGACAACTGAAGTTCGAAGGAAGTACAATAGCAAGAAGTACATCCACACTAGGAGCAACAACTGGAGGAGCCAGTTCATGCAGCACTAGTCAAGTATCTACACCATGTAGAGGAGGAAGTAGTTCAGTATTCAGAATGGCAGGACATGATCCCACTATCAAATTACAAAAAAATCAAGGAGAAGCAACAAAAGACCCTGAGAAGCATTTGGTCATTTGTGAAAAGATCTGGGAGGCAAAACAAATCATTGATGAAGATACCAAACTCATACAAATAGAGATTACGCTAAGAGACCGCGCACTAGACTTGTACACGAGTCTAGACACAAATAATTCCCCTAGGACAATGAGGACACTGGAAAACATTAAGAATCTATTGATTAATGAGTTCCAGAATCCGATCTTAGAAGATTAGTACATGAACGAGATGATCGAGATAAGACAGAAACCATGAGAATCTGTATAGGAGATTGACCAGATATTCAAGCGACTAAAGGGAAAACTAAAATACCTTATGACTAAGATGCAATATCAACACCTGTTTGTCAACTCACTACTCCCACACTTAAAATATCCCTTACGAAAAAATAAATTTCAAATGCAGGCATAGGCTCTGCAGGAAGACTTGCAACTAGAAGAGAACCAGTACCAACAGACGGACCCTGCTATCGAGGAATTGAAGGAGGATTTGAAGAATTTAACATTTCAGCTGAACCGAAATAAGAACAAGGATAAATGAGAAGCCATTTGGTGCACCGCATGTAGGACGAAAGGACACCACAAGAACGAATTCCCGACATTTGCTCAATATATGTCAATAGGTATGCAAAATCCACTACCACAGGGAGTATTATGGTGTGAAATATGCAAGAAACCGGGTCATGACCCTTATCACTGCACGATGATGCAGAAATACCAAACAGTTCCAAATAATTCATATTTCACCTTTTGTAAGTTAGTAGGCCATGACGACAAATATTGCAGAACTATGGAGCTGATGAGGGAAAGAACATCAGATGCATACAGGGTACAGGCTGAAATGATGACTGGGAAAACAATGCCATAGTTCAATCAAGCCCCAACTCCATACAATACTGTGCAGTAGCAGTACAATACTGCACAACAAACATACAATAACGTGTAGCCATAGTACAACCCAACATAGGCCCATTAAAATACCACGCAGTATAATCAGACACCACAATATAATGCACCGAGAGGTGACCAAGTAGGCTACCGAGAAGGAGGACGAGCCATAGGAGGGTTCAGATGTAGTAGAGGACTAGTCATGTGTCACAATTGTCAGAAATCAGGACATTATGCATGGGAATGCCCACTTCCACCAACAACTTGTATGTATTGTCGCGCATCAGACCACGAGACATAGGAATGTCCAACACTACTAGTAAAGATTCAACAAAAGAGGAACGAAAAACAATCAGAATGTCCAGTGGATTTTAGCCGAAGCTAGGGATGACGACATAAACATCAATATAGTCACTCATGGAAGAACAAAAAATAGGAAGTGACGCAGTTCGATAGGACCCAACACAAAACCAATGGGTAAAGAAGAACACTGAACCAAGAAAGAAGTTCGACGTGCCAAAATAAAAGGAGACTTTTAAGTAAGCCAGAGAAGAATTTCAGAAGGAGGACACAACATCGAATTCAACTACGCAACCAATCAAGGAAGCCCCAGAATATGAGATGCCTCCATCATTGGATCATACCAACAGAATGCAGCCCAAGGGAAAAGTAAGTACAATCAAAGGATTTTTGAAATCATGCGTGAAATTATTAAGTGATTCTTCATCTATGAAAATATTGCAAAACATATTAGAGAAATGCAGCAGCGAGACAAAAGAAAATCTAGAACCAAAAACCGTCAATCACCTACACACCCGAAGAAGAACAAGTAGGGAATTTAGACTAAATGTGAACATTGGGGATTTCAATATGGTAGACATTATACTAGAGCTAGGATCCGAAGTGAATGTGCTACACAAGAAGACCTGGCAATGTATGGGAGAGCCAACACTGGGATACTCAAATGTCCAATTAAAACTAACAAACCAACATAGAGTCCTACCAATAGGTAGAGTGAAAGGAGTGACAATAGATCTTGATGGAGTGTGCACTAAAGAAAAATTTGAAGTCATTGAAATAGTGGATGACACAACACCTTACCTGACACTGCTTGGTATGGATTGGGCATTTGACAACCAAACCATAATCAATTTGAAAACCAAGAAAATGAAATTTGAATTTGGAGAATACAGGCTCATATCACCACTAGTTCCATTGGAAGGGGAGAGGTTCGTAGAACCCACTTGCCTGGACTTAGAGGAGATCGACCAGTTGTACAGAAAAACTACACATGATGAGGATTACATAAACCCAACTAAAGAGCTGGTACTCAGTTGTCAGATCATTACTTCATGCACAACAAACTCAGACACTGGGTTAGAAAAATGGCAATAGAGACTACACGAAGTATCCACGTGAAGATGTGCAAGAATAAAGCGCGTAGTAAGATGGGTAGGCACATAAATCATAGAACCACCCATTTTCCATGGACTAAAGGATTTGGAAACTTTCTTGACACAATACAAAGATGAAGTATTAGAAAACCAATGACTATTAGTACTTGACTTAGCAGTAAGGCCACACCCGCAAGATGGTGGGGCGCACATAAAGAGACCATTACTGACTGGTATCAATGTAAGTGACTACTGTGTATAAGGTTCGACGCAGAACAATAATACAACAAAAAACATAAATACCAAGGAAAAGAGGCACCAACAGAACACTTGGCGAAGTGCAAAACATTGTGGAAAATGACACCACCAGAGGAATGGCCTCATCACTTCATACATACTTTAGAGGGCATACCAGCGAACTAGTATACAGACCAGGAATTGTGGAAAGGAAATTCAACATGGAGGAAATTGCAACATAACTTCACAATCACTTTCTCATTTGAGCATGAGAACCCCAACATAGACACAACTCTCAAACGAATTAGAGGAGTAATATTCATCAAAGAACCGGCAATAGAATTTATCACAGAAGAGAAATAACAGAATAAACAAACAGTCAAGGAAATATTATCATGTTCTCATGTATAGGAGGAAGCACCAGAGGAAGTTGACCTACGCGACATTCAGATCGAAGAAGTAGAAGGTGAAAGAGATGTGGAAGGACCACCCCTAGAATCAAAAGTCATTGCCGCACCAATCAAGGTAAATAAAGTTAACATCGAGACAGTTGAGAAACCCAAAATGGCCAGCATTGGAGACTATTGGGATGAGCAAACAATAGAAATCACCACATAATTGTTGCACGAATATAATGACCTTTTTCCCACAAAATTTACAAAGATGAAGGGTATAGGTGGATAAATAGAAGAGATGAAGATACCACTCAGACCTGAAGTGAGACCTATTAGACAACAACCCTATAGACTGAACCCCATATATAAACAAAAAGTTAAAGATGAGATCGACAGGATGCTCGAAGCCAACATCATCAAACCAGTTGAGGAATCAGAATGGATAAGCCCAATGGTAGTAGAGGACAAAAAACAAGGAAGAGGGATCAAGATATGCATCGACTTGAGGAAGTTCAACGATGCATGTCTACATGACCCATTCCCTACACCATTCACAAATGAAGTGTTAGAGAATATGGGGGGACATGAAGCTTACCCATTCACTGATGGATTCTTAGGCTACCATCAGATTAAGATAGCACAGGAGGACAAACAAAAGACCACATTTGTGACGGAATGGGGATCTTATCGGTACACAATCATGCCTTTTGGACTACAGAATGCACCCGCAATATTCTCTAGAGTGGTCATTGCAGCATTTAAGGAATTCATCCATCAGTTTCTCGAAGTATACCTAGATGACTGGATAGTTTATAGTTTGTTGAAAAACCATGTGGAAGTGCTACGACTGATGTTAGAGAGATGTATACAGTGATAGATATCATTGAACATCAATAAATTCATATTTGGAACATCGTTTGGGACACTATTGGGCCATATAATATGCAAACAAGGCTTGTTAGTGGATCTGGCCAAGATCACCATCATTGTTAACTTACCTGCACCAAAAACAGTTCGCCAACTAAGAGCAATGTTAGGGCACACATGATAATACAGGAAATTCATTAAAGGGTATGCGCAGATCACAACCCCAATGGAAAAACTATTAAGGAAGTATACAAAGTATCAATGGAACGACGAGTGTCAACACGGTCTGAATATGCTGAATTAAAATATGGTTACCGCATCAATATTGGTATTTCCAAACTGGGAAAATACATTCCATGTGCATGTAGATGCATAAATGATAGCATTGGAAGATATCTTAGCGCAGTCATGAGTAGGAGATTTGGATCATCCGACAACGTTCACAAGAATAAAGTTATCAGACTCGGAACAAAATTATAACACGACAAAAAGAGAAGGCCCAACTATGGTGTATGGAGTACAAAAGTTCAGACATTACCTATTGGGAAAACACTTTAAGATGTTTACAAATCACTCAGGCCTGAAATACCTAGTCAAAAAGCCAGTGTTGGGGGGGAGAATCTGTCGATGGTTACTGTTATTTCAAGAATTTGATTTTGAAGTAATAGTTAAACCAAGGAAACTGAATGCAGGACCTGGCCACCTATTCAGGTTCACAAATGGAGAAGAACCTACGAATTTAGAAGACAACTTTCTGGATGCACGATTATTCTCAGTACATATTGCTGATGACTACTTCATAGAGATCATCCAGTACTTGAGTACAGGTATTGCGCCACAAGAATATACCACCGCATAGAAGAAGAACCTGGTAGTCCATGCAACTGACTATCAATTGATCGCAGGACACCTATACAAGATGGGTGCAAACAACATCTTGCAAAGGTACGTATTAGAGCATGAACGACCAATAATTTTAGCAGAATCCCATGAGAGAATCGCAAGAGGGAATTATGCAGGAAAATATACCACACAAAAGGTAATACGTGTAGGACTATGGTGGCCAACGATTCACATGGACTCAAAAGAGTACTGTCAGAGATGCGATGTTTGTCAAATGGTAGGCAAACCCAACAGAAGGGATGAGATGCCACTACGACCACAAGTAACATTACATGCATTTTATAAATGGGCAATCGACTTTGTGGGACCAACTAACTCACCAACAAAAAGAACAGGGGGAAGATACAATATCAGCGCGATGGAATACCTAACAAGATGGGCGGAAGCCGCACCAGTAAAAGATTGTAGCACAGAGACAACTGCACACTTCTTGTTTGAACAAGTCATCACTAGATTTGGGTGCCCAAGAATTATGATGAGAGACCAAGGCACACACTTCATAAACAACACTATTCGCGTGCTGACTAAAGAGTTTGAAGTTCATCACCAAAAGAGCACACCGCCACCCACAGGAAAATGGCACAGTAAAATTATTCAACAAAATTCTGGAGAACGCACTAACAAAGATCTGTAACGTCAATAGAGATGACTGGGACCTCAAAGTACCAACAATATAATGGGCATATAGGACCACATGAAAAAAGTTGACAGGGCACACACCATTCAATCTTGTCTATGGACAAGAAGTAGTAGTGCCATTAGAATTTTTAATACCCAGCTTACGCGTAGTAGCTATCACACAGATGATAGAACGAGGCGCAGTACAAAAAATACCAAATCAATTATTGTTAATGCAGGAAGACCAAATCCTGGTAGGATTCCATCAACAAGTGCAGAAAGCAAGAGACAAAGCTTGGCATGATCGACACATCAAGAAGATAACGTTTAAGGAAGAAGATCTAGTATTTCTCTACAACAACAAGTCATTTCAACACCCGAGGAATCTCAGAATTCATTGGTTAGGACCATACGAGGTAAAATATGTCACAGATGGAGGAGTTTTACATTTAAGAGATTTAGCAGGTGCATAAATCAGAGTAATGATCAATGGGAGCCGATTGAAGCTATACAAGGACAATCGACCACCCACTGCACAGTAAAAAAAAAAAAAAAAAAGGCAAGACTAAAAAGCACGCAGCATGCTAGAGATAGAAAGGCCACCGGACGTTCAAAACACAAATTATGAAAAGGCACAAAAAATGGTTACATGCAGAGGGAAAATAAGCAGGAAACGGAAAGTCGGAAAAAGAGGTATGATAGGTCAACACTAAGTGGAATTAAATCACAACAAGGATCGATGGGACATCACATTAAACACACCATTGGGAGACACCAAAGAAAACGTAATGGAAAGTACGAAACCACCGAAGATGCATTGAACCCACAATTATGATGCATCAAACACATAATATAGGAAGTGTCCCCGAAAAGCTTTGTGACCAGTACATATAACACACGAGCACGGGAGCGATTGGTCTATTCGCGAAAAGAAAACAGATAAAGAGTAATAGCAGCTGGAACGACCAGAGAGATACCACATAACTCCCAGAAGTTATTCAAACTAAGAAAACGTTTGACAATCAATACTATGGCACCACCGAAGCCAGTAGAATAAAGTCAGACAACCAGACCGACCAGGGTTCCAACTAGGTCACAAGGACCACTGGAAGAGAACGAGCAACAACAACCCGAGATCGTTGACATCGATGAAATCCCATCCCTAGAGAGGACACCAGTGAACTCTACACCGATACTGGAAGAAATTCAGTAGCCACAAGAAGAGGCCATGAAAGTGGATACGCCAACAATGAGGAAGGTGACTCAGAATGAGGAAGTGGAAACCCAACATGAAGTGCAACGTAAAAGCACCGAGTTAGCCTTGGAGGTTAATGGAAAGACACAAAATTTGGAAGCACCAGTGCAACCAAAAGATTCACAAATGACCATCTCAGGTCAACTAGCAGAGAAGACTGCTATGAATACCTCGGCTTGGCTAGAATGGCTAATGGGGGAACAACCAAAAGTTGTTGGAACTTCAAACCAACCACCGCAGCAAGAAGACAGACTTCAGATACAAAGCTCACCCCGTACGAAACTTGCAACATAAATTTTTCTACCACACATACTAGCTGGAGTATAGGTAGAACCAGAGATATTGGGTCATGTTGGGAAGCTCAAGTATTACTACCATGACATATCAGATGAAACCAAGTTCCTGGAACTTGTACAGAGGGTCTTTATGCAGACCATAACCGTAAGCCAACTTGGAGAAACAAATAGCCAACCACACTAGTGGGCAGTTGGGTTGGACAGAACATGAATCTTAGGTTTGCTGAAGCTACCACATTTTGGAATATTCCAGTACGTGATAACATACATCAAGCAACTGTTAGCAGTCACACATGGAGGGGACATATGGCTGGACAAACCTGTCCCCATAACTGTTGAGATTATCACAACAAATCACATGGTTACCAACCCGAGGTATGGATCCTGCGTTGATTCTGGACAACAAATCTAAGGAAAAAGCGTTGGTAGAAGAAATGAAGAATAAATATGGAATCGTCAGCGGAATGAGGGGCATCATAATCAAACGAATCAACAACGCAACTACACAATTGGGTGCAAATATATTAGCTTGCAAAATTCTCAGAAAATGCTGCAAAGAGGAAGTACCGACAAAAGTCATTGCAATTGCAACTCAGTGTGCAGAATGCACCTCTATGATCTAGGATCCATATCTATTAAACTTATTTCAAGAGGAATGCAAGGATGAGCAGTACCTAGGCACATAGTTTCATTACTCATGGCTGATTACCCTAATAGCCTTCATGGGATGGCGAGAACCAGGGTATGTGATCTTTTGTACCAAACCACAACCAGTGGGAGAGAGATACCTCTTATTGATATCCGAGCCACATGCCAGGCATAAGAGGGAGAACATAATCATATTCAAAGCATACCTATGGAATATACAGGAAGCTATCAACTGATCATGGAGAATAACACCAGAGGCTATCGCGCGATATGCGGACATCGCCAATTTCTAGGCTACAAGACAGACAATGTGGATAAAACCAAGGCAAGATCCAGATAAATAGTGGCTACAGATGCGCTACTGCATCACAGAGGGTGATATCGACATGGTCATCAATGAATGGCCCGATGAATGGAGGATCCCAACCATTACTCAGGAAGTACTAGAAACAACAATAGAAGGAGAGGCAGAACAAGCGGAAACACAACCTCTGGAAATCCAAGTGTCCAAGAAACCATGAACGAGCCAAGGCAGACCAAATTAGGTAGAAGAAGAATCCAAGAATATAGGGACCCAGAAGGGGAAGAAAGAGACTACACAACCGACCAACGAACATCCAAAACAAGCTAAGGGAGCATAAGAGACCACCCCAAACCCCATCACGCAAGAACCAGGGGGAAATAAGAGACCTCCTGCGCAAGAAGGAGGCACGCACAATAAATCAAAGGTGCAATGAACATTTCCAGACTATATGATCATGAAGGATGATGGGGAAATGATCGCCAAAATGGTACAAGATTGCTTAGCAGAAGATTTCGATCACACAACGCATCACATGGATAAACTGCAAAAAGAACTAGTAGAAATGGGACAATTCCTTAAGAATTTTGTGCAAGCACAGACAACAAGTAATAGCATAGGCATAGAGCCATCGATAATATAGACCAGAGAAAGAGTGGAGGTAGAAGAATGAGACCCAATCCACTCCATGACACACGCAAACACAACGATTTACATAAAACCTAACATGTTTCACATGGATGAAATCATGGGGCAGACACCCCTGAAGGACTTGGACCACATCCAATTGGTCGTGAAACATATGCCATCAAAGGAACTACACAAATTGTAGGTTATCGTCGACCATGAGGTATAGTCTCATGGACATAAAAACTTAGTCAAGCTACAAAAAGCAACAAAGAAGCGCGGGGTGCTGGAAAAAGTTTGTGAGCAGGCCAGGCTTGAAACTCAGGAGGAAAAATAATGCAGGAATGAACTGGAATGAAGAGTGGGAGGAATTTTTGAGAAAATCCCAAGCACTGTGCAAGGGAATGAACTCCCAATAGCAGGAAAAATTGACCATATTTCATAGGCAATTGATCAGTATCAGAAGTATATCGAGAATCTCCGCGAAAAACTCACACCAACCACTCCACCGGAAGTGAAGGAGTAGAGGAAGCATGAAGCAACAACGCAGCTGCAGGAGATGGAAAAATAGGGTAGCACAACAACTAAATTGCTTGATAAAGAAACACAACTTTAGACAAGTTTGGAGGAGGATCCACATGTACAATACTGGGACAAGGAAGAGGAAAGGATCAATGCAACGATCCAAGAACTCAAACAGAGGCATAAGACCATACCAATTCTAGAATGAGTCAAAGGGACGCAGGAGATGAAGAAGATGCAGGCAGAACTTATCATTGTGCAAACACAGAACCAAGAGCATGAGGATCAAATAGAGCCACTACAGGAACATGTAGTAGAAATACTCTCACAGGAAGAAGAAGCTAAAACACACATAGCACATATCCAAACCGAATGTGTAGGATTGCTGAGAGACGAAGTGGTAGTTTAGTTAGTATACACCATCAAGGAGAAGACCACGCATGCACTGACAAAAGAAGTAGAGCTCAAGGAAAAGTTGTAGACAATCACCAAGGCAATCGAAGAAGCTCAAAAGGATTAGGTGACTTGGGACGACTCACATGTCAGTTTTGGGGGCCTGTTGGCACCAGGACGAAGTGGAAAGAAGGATGATCATGGGAAAGAAAGTGTGTAGAAACATAAGTAACATCTGGAAGGTAACACAACACGTACACATGAAAGAAAGTGTGCACAAGGAAAGTGACAACTGGAGGAAGAAAAACACGCGTGCATGGGAGGAAGACCTAACGTCGGTAGGGTTAGGGTTTTGGTAATACATTGTAAATGGCTGAAGAGCCCGATATATATAAATAGAGATACACAGGTATCATGGAGAGGTTGATTCACTTTTGTATTAGTTCATCTTTTGTAATGTTCTATCGTAGCTAGGTACAAATTGATACATTATGTAATATGGTTATGGATAAATTTTTTAAGATGTTGAGCTAAGGGGAGGAGGAAGATCTGAGGATTAGATCATAGGCTGTGGAGCCTGGTGCAATCTAGTTCGCCTCATACAAATCTTACCCATCAGAGGGAATTGTAAGCGCGAGGCGCTGGAGATGCAGAACTACCATAATCAAAGATCCAAGAGCCAAATATTTGTGGATGTAGCCCAAGAGGGGGTGAAACACAGTAATATATGTGTAATGTAATGAATGCATGTATATCTTTATTTTCTTTCAACAATTAATTGTTATTCTTAATGAATGAGTTAATACACTGTTATGGAATACGATTGTGCTGTTCGAGAAATAAACTGTGAAGGATAGATGCACACCTGTGAGTACTAGTAGATTGCAACCACAATTCATAGTAGATGGATCATATTAATAACCCCCTATCTCATAGTCAATCCTAGGCTGCAAACACCTGACTCTTACAGTGACCCATTTGAATCTATCTCGGGTGAGACTGCGCAGTGCACTCTGTGTACTGTGTTGCCTTCTAGTTTACTAGGAGGGCCGATAGTTTTAGAGGCTTTGTTGGAAACCCGAAAGACATGAACCCTGGGTCAATAAATCAGATAGTAAAAGAAAGTAGTTAAACCAACAATAATAATAACACTGTGGGGTCTAGATTCATACACAACATGTCGCTTCCACAAGTATGGCTGGCCTAAAAGAACATCACAAACTTCAAGGGGATAAATATCACGCAATACCTCATCTTTGAAGGGATTGATGCTGTAGGGAAGGCAACACTGTTGGCTGACGCGAAGATCTCATCCTTGGAGAGGCTAGCCGATGGTGTAGGGTTGCAGGTGTGGTGTTATTGGCATGGCTGCTTGATGAAGATGTGTCTCTTGTGGGTAGTCGCTAAAGGATCTACGCAAAGTTGTCCATAATTTTGTTCCTTTGTCATGCAAGGGATTCCTCGAGCAAAATTTTAAAAGGATATCCCACTCCATCATATTTCTTCTCATCCCCCATGGGTTGTTTTCAGGCTCGATATGGCCAATCTTGCAAAGGCTCGACTGGTTCGAGCCCCAACTTCTTGTACCCAAATCTTGTCAGGGACATGCAAGAAGAAAAATAAATGAAAACCAGACCGATCTGATACCACTGATACATATTTATGAGTGGAAAAAAAGGAATAACATACTGAATACAATAACACAGAGATATGGAGAACAAGAACAAATATCCAGTAAAAAATAACTTATATTGAATAAATAAAATAGGCTGAAATTGTAAAATTGCAGAATTGAAACAACTTACACAAGTGGTGGAATCTATCTCTGAGAAGAGATGTGGTTTCTACACGTATCCATCCTAGAAGAATGATTACAATGAGGCTCCAAAGGAATTTTTAACATTACTCATGAATTCCAAAACCCTATACATAAAAAAACCTAACCCTATGAGATGAAACACCAAAATGTATGTGGGCCCCGATGGGTAAGTTGGTACCTCAACTCACTGGGGTCATAAAATTTTCATACGACCTCCATTTTAGGTGCATGATAGCCCATTGGAAAGGTATTTTTGGGAACTACACATTATGCCATCAAACTCTAACTTCGTCTACATTTTGACTGTGGCTAGCCAAAAAACAATGTTTAGGGTCCCAAAACGGCCTTGGAAGTACATAAAGATGTACTGACATGAAAAATTATAAAATAATCTAATTGGAGTAGGTGGGAAACCACTAGTCTCCACCTGGAACATGTGTAGGGCTTCAGACAACCCCATAATTGTAGAACCCGCAATTACAAAGAAGTACAAAAGAACGTGCTGAACTAAAAACTATCAAGAGGAGCCAGTTGGAAGGTGGCTGGCCACCAATATCCATTTGGAACAACCTGGAGCATGACCTAGACCTATATGATGATGATGATGTATACCGTGACATAGAACTAGACCATGAACTATACCATTACACAGATCTAGAGATATATTTATACGATGACTTAGAGCTTGACGTACACCATGATCTAGACCGCAACATAGAGCTAGATTTAGAGTTAGATGATGACCTAGAGCTTGACATAGACCCCCCATACTCTCACTCTCTCACTCTATACACCCCCTCTCCCTCTCCCTCACTCTCTTTTTCTCTCCCTCTCCCCCTCTCACACTCTCTTTCTCTTTCTCTCTACATCCCTCCTCCCTATATCACAAGGAAATAAATGGCCTTGACCTAGACATGCAAGGAACTAGACCTAAACCTAGACATGGAAAGACATGGAAAATGACCTAGACCTATATGATGACCATGACGTAGATCATGACAAAGATCTAGATCATGATATAGACCACAACATAGATCTAGAGCTATATTTAGATGATGACCCAGAGCTTGACGTAGACCATGACTTAGACCACGACATAGAGCTAGTTCTAGATTTAGATGTTGACCTAGAGCTGGACGCAGACTCTGACATAGACCTCCCTAGCTCCATCTAAGCCTAGGCATGAATTATACTCAATCCTTAACCATCTCTACACTCAATCACTAAGTCCACTATGCATATACCTTGTGTACAACCCTTTCACCCACATCACCCACATCTTGGTGCTCTAACCATTGCTCTATCCTTGAAAACAATTTCAATCCTACCCCCTTAGGCCTTAGTTGTCCCCATACCCCTATACATATTTATTCATAAATATGTTTGGTCTATATTAAATGCTATATGCATTGCATTAAGAGATGGCATGTGCTCATATGACTTGATTGAGTTGTAGTTGGTGGTTGTTTATGATTTACAAGTGTTGTAGTTGTTGGTCGTTTATGTTGAAATTTTGGTATGGTCGTTTAACCATAGAAAATATCACATCATTGTCACCCAACCATAGGAATTCACATATGCCACCCTAGAGCACACTAAAATTTACTTAGAATAATTTCGGCAAGCCTACTCTAGAACCAACAGATAAACCCTAGCTGCTAACTGCAGCAACAACTCAAGACGCGAAGAGAGCTCCTTCTCCAAGGGTAGCGCACAAGAGAGAGAGTATCCATATCCATAAAGAAAGCACCACACATAAATGTAGCAGCTTCAACTTCACTACTCTCTCAGAATTGCGCCATACTTAGCAAGAATATCACCAAGCATATCACCAAGAGAATCACCAAGAATGTCACCAAGAGAATCACCAAGAATGTTGTTATCACTGAAATTTCGTCTGCACATGGCGATAAGAACTCCACATCATCAAAACAACAATGAAGTCACTCATGGCACTGAATTAATCTCACAGCATTCCAGAAGGGCAAAAAACTATACAAAGTAACCAAAAATTGAAAGGTGCTTTACATCAGCTTGATGCGCGCACATGCGCGGGACAAAAACGTGTTTTGCGCGCATGCGCGCCCGACGCACGACTGTCCACACAAAAAGCCATGCATCTGCTAATACATCGCATTAATTGCATAGGTCGGCCTCTCGACCGCCTACAGACCACCCCCCAAGGTGATTTGACCCTCAAATCAGAGTCGACTCTGCAAAAATGGTGGATTAAATGACCTAAGTGAACCCTAATGCGCCCCTATTCACACCTGGAGAAGGTTACAGAACCGCCCTTGGAACTGCTATAAAAGGCTGTGAGGACTCATTGTTTCAACAGGGAATTCGAAGCATCGTTACTCTGTCCAGATGACTCAGAGCTCAGCCTTTGACAAACAACTCATCAGCAGTGTAACCCAGAGTTCTTTCACCACTCAGTTCATTTCTATTCAGTTGTAAGGAAAGCATTGTGTTGAGGGCCCCGAAGAGCCTTCCGCTGGAGGGAGAAGGAACCCCTGGTCCCTCTCTTCTGTGTGCGCTCTGGTTTCAATAAAGCACCAGCCTGAAACCTTTGATGACACTTGTGTCTGATGTTTAATGTTCTTTGTCCATTTTCGTAGTATTATTTGCTTTCAGTTCATAGTTAGATTATAGTTTGTTTTTGTTTATATTAACCCTTTTGCTCCATAGCATCCCGTTCTGCCTTGCCAAGCCCAACAGGGCATGCTAGCGTTCCTATTTTTGCTCACCCGATGACGATTCGAATGCGAACAGATTGGCGACTCCACTGGAGATTTTAGGTATCAAATCCTCCCTCAATTGGGTTTAATTCGATTTCCTTTTGTTGTTTTTAACTTGCAGGGACTCAAACCGGCTTTCGCCGACCTGTTAACCTGTCGATTCACAGCAGAATCGAGAGAATCGGTGGTTTTTCTCAAGCGCGCGGGCATTCCACCACACAGGCGCGCACATGCGCTAGAACTGTGTTCTCTTTGCCGCGCACATGCCCCTCTGTCTACAGTGACAACCGCGCATTGGAACTAAAATTTTCATTGTAAGGTTTTGATGTGGGGAAAGTCAGTTTCCTTCTCAACAATGATGTCAAGCATGCTCTAAATACTGCACCACTTAGACCCCTCAACTTATAAAGGAGATAGGCAAACAAACATAGGCACTTAGGTGGATAAAAATCATTTTTCCCTTATTTTCTTTTCGCCATGTGGATGGCTTGCTTTGATTTATAATCTAAGTTGAACATCAAATTGTAATCACATCTAAACTCACATTCGGGACTATAAGTTGCAAGTAACAATCTTGAGTATGCTCTTCTCTCGCGCCATCAAGCGACCTTGAGAATCAGAAAAAGATTGTGAAAACGATCTCATCTCCCTTTAAAAATTTCAAAACTTTTAGGAGAGGACAACGACTCTTTCGAGACCCCTCTTAGTTTCATTTGTTA
Organism: Picea glauca; assembly: GCA_000966675.3. Lineage (NCBI taxonomy): Eukaryota > Viridiplantae > Streptophyta > Pinopsida > Pinales > Pinaceae > Picea > Picea glauca. The sequence continues at coordinate 201,938 of JZKD02S1638658.1, forward strand.
AACGCATTCTTGTAACGGGCCCATACATGCCCACATGTCAACAAAGTTAGAATAGTGTTTGAATTTCTACTTTCTTAGATCAGAAAACTAGGAGAGTTTAAAAGTTTGTAATGGGCCCACACATGCCCACATGTTCAATCTAGGATAGTTTCATGCTTTTTC
>JZKD02S1638658.1:215003-235619 GCA_000966675.3 Picea glauca
GGCTATACGTATGCTCCTAACCTCATCCATCAGGGGGCATCTGTTATCACTGAAATTTCGTCTGCACATGGCGATAAGAACTCCACATCATCAAAACAACAATGAAGTCACTCATAGCACTGAATTAATCTCACAGCACTCCAGAAGAGCAAAAAGCTATACAAAGGAACCAAAAATTGAAAGGTGCTTTACATCAGCTTGATGCACGCACATGCGTGGGACAAAAACGTGTTTTGCGTGCATGTGCGCCCGACGCGCGACTGTCCACACAAAAAGCCGTGCATCTGCTAATACGGCGCATTATTTGCATAGGTCGGCCTCTCGACCGCCTACAGACCGGACCCCAAGGTGATTTGACCCTCAAATCAGAGTCGGCTCTGCAAAAACGGCAGATTAAATGACCTAAGTGAACCCTAATGCGCCCCTATTCACACCTGGAGAAGGTTACAGAACCGCCCTTGGAACTGCTATAAAAGGCTGTGAGGACTCATTGTTTCAATAGGGAATTCGAAGCATCGTTACGCTGTCCAGATGACTCAGAGCTTAGCCTTTGACAAACAACTCATCAACAATGTAACCCAGAGTTCTTTCATCACTCAGTTCAGTTCTATTCAGTTGTAAGGAAAGCATTGTGTTGAGGGCCCCAAAGAGCCTTCCGTTGGAGGGATAAGGAACCCCTGGTCCCTCTCTTCTACGTGCGCTCTGGTTTCAATAAAGCACTAGCCTGAAACCTTTGATGACACTTGTGTCTGATGTTTAATGTTCTTTGTCCATTTTTGTAGTATTATTTGCTTTCAGTTCATAGTTAGATTATAGTTTGTTTTTGTTTATATTAACCCTTTTGCTCCACAACATCCTGTTCTGCCTTGCCAAGCCCAACAGGGCATGCTAGCGTTCCTATTTTTTCTCACCCGGTGACGATTCGAACGTGAACAAATGTCACCAAAAGAATCACAAAGAGAGAGAGACCAAGACTAAGAGATGACCATGCACCATTATTCCTCCTTGTAGCTGCAGTTGAAACTACAACTGTAGCTCTCCATGAGACTTGTACTCTGACTGGGTGTACAAATGAGCTAAAACATCCTCTATTTATATTTATCTATCCAATGACTTTTCTGGCTGAGATGACCTGACTTTCTGATAATTATATTTTATGTTTATATTTTTCCTGTGGAGATGACTTGTATTTATGGAAGATAGTATTATTCTAATATTATTCCAAAACCATAGACATGAATTCCAAAACCCTAGACATCCAAAAACCTAACCCTAGGAGATGAAACACCAAAATTTATGTGGGCCCCGATGGGTAAGTTGGTACCTCAACTTTCTGGGGTCATAATGTTTGCATGCAACCTCCATTTTAGGCACTTGATAGCCCATTAGAAATGTCTTTTTGAGTACTACACATTATTCCATCAAACTCTGACGCTGTCTACATTTTGACTGTGGCAAGCCAAAAAAACACTGTTTAGGGCCCAAAAACGACCCTGGAAGTACAAAAAGATGTAATGACATGAAAAATTCTAAAATAATCCAGTTGGATTAGGTGTGCGGCCACTAGTCTCCACCTAGAATATGTGTAGGGCTTCAAACAACCCCAAAAGTGTAGAACCCACAATTACAAAGAAGTACAAAAGAACATGCTGAACTAAAAACTGTCAAGATGAGCCAGTTGGAATAGGTGGGTGGCCACCAATATCCACTTGGATCAACCTGGAGCATGACCTAGACCTATATGATGAACATGATGTATACCATGACATAGAAATAGACCATGACCTATACCATTACATATATCTAGAGCTATATTTAGATGATGACTTAGATCTTGACGTAGACCATGATCTAGACCACAACATAGAGCTAGATCTAGAGTTAGACAATGACCTAGAGCTTGTCATAGACCATGAAATAGATCACCCATAGTCTCACTCTCTCATTATCTACCCCCCTCTCCCTCTCCCTCACTTTATTTTTCTTCCCCTCTCCCCCTATCACACTCTCTTTCTTCCTCTCTCTGCATCCCTCCTCCCTATATCAAAAGGAAATAAATGGCCTTGACCTAGACATGTAAGGAACTAGACCTAAACCTAGACATAGAAAGATATAGACATGGAAAGACATGGAACATGACCTAGACCTATACGATGACCATGAATTAGATCATGACATAGATCTATATCATGACCTATACCACAACATAGAGCTAGAGCTATATTTAGACGATGACCCAGATCTTAACGTAGACCATGACTTAGACCACGACATAGAGCTAGTTCTATATTTATACGTTGACCTAGAGCTTGATGTAGACTCTCAAATAGACCTCCCTAGCTCATATAAGCCTAGGAATGATTTATACTCAATCCTTAACCATATCTACACTCAATCCCTGAGTGCACTATGCATATACCTTGTGTACAACCCTTGCACCCACATCACCCACATCTTGGTGTTCTAACCATTTATCTATCCTTGAAAACACTTTCAATCTTAACCCCTTAGGCCTTAGTTGTCCCCATACCCCTATAAATATTTATTGATAAATATTTTTGGTCTATATTAAATGCTATATCAATTGCATTAAGAACGCACATGTTCTCCTATGACTTGATTGAGTTGTAGTTGTTGGTCGTTTATGCTTTACAAGTGTTGTAGTTGTTGGTCGTTTATGTTGAAATTTTGGTATGGTCGTTTAACCATAGAAAATATCACATCATTGTCACCCAACCATAGGAATTCACATATGCCACACCTGAGCACACTAACCTTTACTTAGAATAATTTTGGCAAGCCTACTCTAGAACCAATAGATAAACCCTAGCTACTAACTGCAACAACAACTCAATACAAGAAGATAGATCCTTCTCCAAGGGTAGCGCACAAGAGGGAGAGTCTCCATATCCATAGAACAAGTACCACACACAAATGTAGCATCTGTAGATGACTACTCTCTCAGGATTGCACCATAATTAGCAAGAATATCACCAAGCATATCACCAAGAATGTCACCAAGACAATCACCAAGAGAGAGAGACCAAGACTAAGAGATGACCATGCACCCTTATTCCTCCTTGTAGCTACAGTTACAACTACAACTGCAGATCTCCATGAGACTTTTACTTTGACTGGGTGTACAAATGAGCTAAAACGTCCTCTATTTATATTTATTTGTCCAATGACTTTTCTGGCTGGGATGACTTGACTTTCTCATAATTATATTTTCTGTTTATCTTTTTCTTGTGGATCCGACTTGTATTTCTGGAAGACAATATTATTCTAATATTATTTATTCTTCTAGGCTGACTTGTCTTCTAGGGTTTCAACACATATGTTTAATGGTTCACTTGCTTCTGAAATATTCTATTCTAAGTCATAGGTTACATGTGGAATTTAATACCTCCCGCAACTACCAAAACATCAACACTCCCTCTTAGCTAGGGAGGTATTAACTAAGATGTTCTTTATGTAGTGATCTCAAACACATCCATCCATCTCACATGGCATGGGAAAGACTCACATGGTATTGCAAACCAGTCTACAGGTAGCATCACCATAACCACACAGACTATCATATGATCAAAAAAATCATGTAACAATTATCACCATCATAGCTGCACATTATCCATCATAAAAGGTTCTACACTTTCACTGGAGTAGCATACAAACCTTTGTTGGAGTAGCATACCAACTTGAACTGGGGTAATATACCATCCTGCGTTGTAGTATCATACCATCCTACGTTGGGGTAACATACCAGCCTACGTTGGAGTACCAACCTGCCCTGGGTAGCATACCATCCTTTTTTGGAGTACCAACCTCCACTGGGGTAGCATACCAGCCTACATTATAGTACCAACCTGTGCTGGGGTAGCATACCAACCTACGTTGGAGTATCAATCTGTTTTGGGGTAGCATACCAACCTGTGTTGGGCTAGCATACCAATATACGTTGGAGTACCAACCTATGTTGGGGTAGCATACCAACTTGCATTGGAGTACCAAACTGTGCTGGGGTAGCATACCATACTACATTGGAGTACCAACCTGTGATGGGGTAGCATACTATCTTGCGTTGGAGTAACAACCTACGTTGGAGTAGCTCCCACTACTAGGGATCACATCACTTCCCGCTACTGGGGAATGCATCAATTCTCACTACTAGATAAAAAACATCTGGACCACTCCAAGCTTGTACCTGATAGATGCTTGGTCAACATATCTGTTACTTATTCATTGGTAGCAATATACTAGAGAAATTGTCTTTTCATAGTCTTCTCCCTCTTGCTGGGAGAATCCTCTAGAAACAAATCAAGATTTGTACATCTCTAAGATATTTATCTGCAACATTATTTGATCTTGTACATCAACTTGGAAGTCACCACTAACTTCCCTTCTAGTCTCAAAACCAAGGAAAAAATACATATCCCATTCCTTCTGACTGGATTCCTCCTCGGTCAATGTATCAAGGTATACTGAAGCAAGGGAATCTTCCCTTAATATCTTTTATCACCTTGAAGCCTCTGAATCTTTGATATAACCTTCTCAAGCCATGGCACCTCTCTGTCAGTTTTGGAAGACGTATCTCTCTTCCATCTAAATCTGAAAGTTTCTAAGTCTCCATTCTACCTCTGAGTCTCTATAATCTTTGGAGCCATATTCTCCCTCTATGTGTGATTTCCTCTGAAGTATCCTGTGAATGGTCCTAGGGAGGATTCTCCTCCCTACTGGTTCATGAGGGATGAATCCCTTTGAAATCTAGCTCCTTTTGAGATGGTACTCGGTGGGGTCACCTGCCTCACCACCGATGGAGCGATCTGATCCTCATGATATGGCAAAGTTTTTTTGGGTATGTGTTATATTCTTTGCACGAGTATTAGTGTCACATATTTCTTCCTCAAAAACCATGTCACATATTTTTTCCTTTGAAAACATGTCACATATATAGGTGTTTTTTTGACACATGGTTTCTTTGCTGATGGTTTTCTATTTCCGGTTAAGGAATTAGGGTTGTTGACTAATCTGGGTCATTGGGTTAGGGTTTTGGATGCCGCTGGATCCTATATGTATATTGTATTGTAAACAATGTAACACAATGAATATATAGAATATGTTGGTTTTCCTGGTTTGGGTTTCCAGGGGAAAAATCTCTGTGTAATGTTTGTATTTTCCATTGTATATTTTTTGTTCTTTTATTGAATATCTGTTTGCAGTAAATATTGTACAAGGTTAAAATATACATTTGGTATCATAGATTTTTTGGCTTCAAGGGGATGCCTTTGTGGTCAAGGGTTTGGCTCGGGACTATGACAAGCCTTGTTACAGTGGGAGATCTGTAGTATTGATTTTTCAGGTGAAAAGAAATGGAAATGAATTCGAAGATGGATATCGAGAAGTTTAATGGGAGATTTTTTGAGCTGTGGAAGCTCAAGATGGTAGATCTGTTGGTGGACAAAGATTAGTGGATCGTGGTAGATCCATGTAATGCACCTACATGAACTTCAACAGATGATTGGAAAATGTTGGACCAGAAGGTAAATAACACAATCCAACTATGTCTCTCAGATTCAGTATTACTGAATGTGTCAGAGGAAGCTACAACCAAGGATTTATGGGAAAAGTTGAGGAATTTGTATCAGTCTAAGTCCCTAGTGAATAAAATATTCCTGAGAAAGAAGATGTATAACCTAAGGATGAGATATGGAGACTCGGTGACAGAGAATTTGAACACCTTCAATACTGTGGCAAGTCAGTTAGTATTTGTTGAGATTAAAATTTCAAATGAATATAAATGTATCAGTTTACTATGTTCTTTACCAGACTCGTGGGATAGTCTGGTTGTGGCCATAGGTAGTAATACAACTTACTTGAATTTTGATGAAGTGGTCTCATCCTTGTTGTCGGAGGAGATGAGACGAAAGAATACGGAAGGACAAAGCACATACACATTCTTTGCAAGAGGATGTTCCCAGGAAAGAAACGGATCTAAGTTCTCAGGTGGGAGATCTAAGTCTATGGGTAGATCTAAATCTCCTGGAAATTTTGTAAAGGTATGTTGAAGATGTGGAAAATAAGGGCACTATGAGAAGTAGTGTAGATCCAAATTTGAGAAAAAGAAGAGATCTGAAGAATCTCCTTCTATAGAAGAAAATACCTCCAAGGAAGAAGGAGGGGATGTGTACTTGGCTTCTTCAAGCACACATGTATATCATGAGGCTTGGTTGGTTGACTCTGGTGCATCCTTTCATATGACTTCCCACAGGGAGTGGTTCTACAAATATGAAAGGTATGATGGAGGTAATATTTTCTTAGGTGATGATTCGACAACCATAATCATAGGACGAGGAAAATTCAAGTTGAGGCTCATAGATGGAAGGATTATAACACTTCCCAGAGTTCTTCACATCCCAGTTTTGGCCATAAATTTGATTTCTGTAAGCAAAATGGACGATGTAGGGGTAAAAACAATAGTTGAAAAGGAAACCTGCAGGATGGTTCGAGGAGAAATGGTGTTGCTGAAGGGAGTTCAGTTTGGAACTCTGTATAATATTCAAGGAATAACTATTAGTGATGGGTGTAATAGTTCCATTGTTCATGATATTCGAGTTGAAGAATAAATAACTCCTACAGTCTCTGGAGAAAAGGTTATGCTGTGGCATCAACGACTGGGGCATATCAAAGAGAAGTGTTTTCGATTACTACATGGTAAAGGTATGGTTGAAGGTATGTCTAATTGGTCTCTGGATTTTGATTTCTGTGAACATTTTCTATATGGGAAGAAGAATCGAGTAAGATTCCCCTCTGGTGCAAAGAGGGAAGAATGAATTTTAAAGCTAGTTCATAGTGATGTTTTTGGACCTGTGTCGGTCCCATTATTGGGAAAATCTGTGTACTACATCTCATTTATAGATGAATTCTTGAGGAATACTTGGATACATTTCCTTAGGAATAAATCCGAAGTATTTGACAGGTTTAAAGAGTTTAATGCTCTTGTTGAGAATCAAACAGAGAAAAGAATTAAGGTGTTGAGGACAGATAATGGCAGAGAGTTCTATGGGAATGAATTTGAAGAATTATGTAAGAAGTGTGGTATAGCAAGGTAGAAGTCTACTCCATATACAACTCAACACAATGGAGTTGTAGAAAGGATGAACATGGAGTTGATGGAAAAAACAAGGTGCATGCTCAATGGTGCCAGGTTAGGGAAAGAATTCTAGGAAGAGGTAGTGGGTACTGCATGTTACCTGGTCAACAGATCACCCTCATCAACATTGGATGACAAGAATTCACAAGAGGTATGGACTAGTAAGGAACCTTCTCTCTCACATCTCTAGATATTTGGCTGTGATGCATATGTTCATGTTCCAAAGGAAAATAGGAGTAAGCTAGATAATAAGGCCAAAAAGTGTATCTTCATTGGATATAAAGATGGTCTCAAAGGTTATAAGATTTGGAACCCAGAAACTAAGAAGGTATTTAAAAGATGCGGTATTTAGATAAATGAAGGATGTTGTTAAACATGAAGTCCTACCAAGTAAGGAAGACCCAATGAAAATAGAGTTTGATTTAAAAGATGATGAGTTAGACTCTACAGAAGAACATGAATCATAAGAACAAGATCCTCATACTTCAGTATTGAGGAGATTGGTTCGAGAAAGAAGACTACCAGAAAGGTATACTCCATATGATTTCCATTCAATTTTTTCTTTGTCTATTACTGATGATGATCCCATAACTGTTAGTGAGGTAGTGGATTCAGAGGATGAAAATCTCTAGAAAAGGGACATGAACAAAGAAATGGCATATTTAGATAAGAATGAGGCTTGGGATCTAGTGGGCTTGCCGTCTGGAAGAAAGCCCATTGGCAACAAATGGGTATTTAAAAAGAAGATGAATGCAAAAGGAAAAGTGGAGAAATACAAATCTCGGTTAGTAGCAAAGGGTTATTCCCAGGTTGAGGGAATTGATTTTGGTGAGATTTTTTCTCCTATTGCCAAGTTAACCTCTATAATATTTCTGTTATCTATTGCTGCTGCATTTGATTTTTAAAGAGAACAAATGGATGTGAAGACAACATTCCTACATGGGGATTTGGGAATAACCCTTCCTACATGGGGATCTTTTTCAGCTTGCATACCAACTCCTTCTTTCCCTTCACAACATAACCTTCTGTGAAGGGAAAGAAGGAGCTGGTATGAAAGCTAAAAAAGTCCATGTATGGTTTAAAACAATAACCAAGGATGTGGTATAAAAAATTTGATACTTATATGTTGGGACTTGGCTTCACAAGAAGCAAAGAGGATCACTGTGTGTATTTTAAATTAATTGGTGATCATTTTATTTATTTGGTCTTGTATGTGGATGACATGTTGGTGATAGGAAACACCAAGGAGATTATCCAGGATGTGAAAACTCAATTGTCCTCTAAATTTGACATGAAGGATCTAGGTGCTTCAAATTTCATTTTGGGCATGGCAATTAAAAGAGATCGGAAAAGGAGGAAACACTGGTTAAATTAGAGAAAATATGTCGAGACAATATTGCAGAGGTTTAATATGCAGGAATGCAAATCGATCAAGGTTCCTATTCTTGTTGGTGTAAAGTTATCTACGGATCAGTGTCCCAAGACACATGAATAGGAGGAGGACATGTCTCATATTCCATATGCGAGTGCAGTTGGAAGTTTGATGTATGCAATGGTCTGTACTAGACCGGACATTGCACATGTAGTGGTACTTTTGAGTAGGTATATGTCAAAACCTAGGAAGGAGAATTGGACAACATTAAAAAGGGTTTTCATGTATTTGTGTGGCACTGCTAGATATGGATTGTGCTATGAAGGAAGACCGGGATTGGACAAAGTGGTGGATAAACATGGCTTTGTGGATGCAGACTGGGCTGGAGATCTGGATCGTAGGAGATCTACAAGTGGGTATGTGTTTAACCTATTTGGAGGAGAAATAAGTTGGATGAGAAAAATATAGGATGTAGTGGCACTTTCAACTACAGAAGCTAAATACATGGTAGCCACTCATGCAAGTAAGGAAGCATTACGGTTACAAACATTGCGTTCAGGTATTGGGTTGGTACAATACTATGTAAGGATAGATTGTGACAGTTAGAGTGCAATTTTTCTAGTGAAGAACCCAACTCATCATCCAAAGACAAAGCATATTGATATTCAATATCACTTTATGAGAGACATGGTTGAAGAAAAGAAAGTATTGCTGATGAAGGTGGACACTTTGAAGAATGTTGTAGATTTATTAACAAAATTTGTGAGCACTGAGAATCTCTCTTGGTGTAGAGGATCCATGGGAATTACTGCCCTGGATTATTGACTATGTAACCCTGTAACCCCTTGTATGAAAAGAAAACAACAAGTGGGAGAATGTTGGGTATGTGTTATATTCTTTGCACGAGTAAAACGTGTCACATATTTCTACCTCGAAAAACATGTCACATATTTAGGTGGTTTTTCGGCACATGGTTTCTTTGCCGATGGTTTTCTATTTCTGGTTAAGGAATTAGGGTTGTTGACTAATCCAGGTCATTGGTTTAGGGTTTTGGATGTCGGTGGCTCCTATATGTATATTTTATTGTAAACAATGTAACACAATGAATATATAGAATACGCTGGTTTTCCAGGGGAAAAATATCTATGTAATGTTTGTACTTTCCATTGTATCTTTTCTATTCTTTTACTGAATATCTATTTGCAGTAAATATTGTACAAGGTTAAAATATACAAGTTTCATGGGACCACACTTGTCTCTTCTTGGTTACTGCAGCAATTTTGGGTAGGCCCTTCTGGCTCTACTAACTCTTCCTAATGATCTAAAGAGTTATGAAATGCACTAGAGGGATTTGTTTGGTCATCTTTGGAGCCTTCTACTCCTTACAAACAATATCCATATGAGATACTTTGTGACTCATAAAAGTACCCTTCTTCATCTTCTTCTTCTTTGGTACATGGATGTATACGGTTGCGTATGCAACTTCTTATCTAGATATTCTACTCCATGTCTCAAACTAGAGACAATCTAATATGTTGTCTCCTGCAACCATCACTATCGATTCCATCAAAGTTATCACCTATGACCTGGAGTTTGGAATAAGGAAAACAAAGGGAAAATAGTGGACAAGAATAATACTCTTATAATAATAAAAACAAGAACGAGAACAATAATCACAATAGCTCCTTCTCAGAGCTATTGCTTTTGACCTTCCTGGAACAAGAGACAAAATAAAAATACAATAATAAGAAATAGGAGAAACACTCTTCTGGTGTTGTGATCAATGATTCCTCCATGGTAACTTCCATGGAATTTATAAAATAACTTGCCCGAGACAAGAGAAACATGAGAAAAAAGTATAATAGCACTTTCATAAGAACATATCTATGTTAACAAGAATAAAAGACAATCTCATGGTAATCATCATATTATTACCAAGGTGACCTGCCTAGAAGAAAAACAAGAAGTAGCTCCTAGAGGAGATGTTAATTCATCTTGGGACCAACTACACTAAGCATTTATATCAATATTACTCACATGCTACCAAATATTCATTGTATCTAGTAGTAATAGAACCTTTCAAGGATTGTTGTCATAACTAGTAATGTAGCAATTATTAAACTTGATATGTGCAACTGGAAACTTATTAATTTAATCAATCAAACCTGGAACCTGGAGTCTTATCTTAAAGAATGAGTGTTGTTTCTTTTATTTCGAGTCTCCTTTACTCAATATGAAAAATATTCTCTCCAACCCATCCCCTGTACTTAATAAAATATGCTTTCTTGGAGTGCGTTGTTCCTCTGAATGTGATGGATCTGAGATCCTTCTGGATCTACGATTGTTTTTTTGGAAAAAAGATTCCTTCTCCTACAAATACCATTAATATAATAATAGAGTTTAAACATATACAAGTATATACCTCTGGCAACAACGACACCATCCGAAAGCAGTGACAAGCAATGATGAACCCAAAAATTTCAAGGTGCTGCAACTGTAAATATGAAGATAATTGGAGATGAGATAGGGTAAGGCACACCAAGACAAAAAAAAATTAGTCCCAATAATTCATATAAAATTTCACTGCAACTGGTACTGTAGCTGGTGTTGGCACTGCAATTGGTGCTGCAACTGGCACGAAGGAACTGGCACTGCAAACCTAGGGTTTTATGAGGAAACCCTAATTTCTCAACTTCAGAAATAAGCAAATCTAATCCAGGGAATAGATGTGCCCTACTTAGGAAATATTCGTAGTGGGCTTAGTAAGTTCTCAACGAGCTTGAAAATGGGGGAAACTGAGGATCTTCCTTCTAGTGGTTAGACTTTTATGAAGGAGATTTTTTTTGATACCATGTTGAAATTTTGGTATGCTCATTTAACCATAGACAATGTCACATCATTGTCACCCAACCATAGGCATTCAAATATTCCACCCCTGAGAACACTAACCTTTACTTAGAATAACACCGGCAAGCCTATTCCAGAACCAACAAATAAAACCTAGATGCTAACTATAGAAACAACTCAAGACAAGTAGAGAGATCCTTCTCCAAGGGTAGCGCACAAGAGAGAGAGTCTCCATATCCACATAAAAAGTACCATACACAAATGTAGCAGTTGTAGCTACACTACTCTCTCATACGTGCGCCATATTTAGCAAGAATATCACCAAGCATACCACCAAGCGTATCACCAAGAATGTCACCAAGAGAATCACCAAGAATGCCACCAAGAGAATCACCAAGAGAGAGACCAAGACCAATAGAATCACCAAGAGGGAGACCAAGACCAATAGATGACCATGTGCCTTTATTACTCCTTGAAACTATAACTGTAGGTCTCCATGAGACTTGCACTCTGAATGGGTGTAAAAATGAGGTAACACGTCCTCTATTTGTATTAATATGTCCAATAACGTTTCTGGCTTGGCCGACCTGACTTTCTGGTAATTATATTTTCTGTTTATATTTTTCCTATGGAGCCGAATTGTGTTTCTGTAAGATAATATTCTAATATTATTTATTCTTCTAGGTAGAATTGTATTATAGGGTTTCTACACATCTATTTAATGGTTCAACTGCTTTCAGAATATTCTATTTTAGTCATAGGTTACACGTGGAGGTTAATACCTCTTGCAACTACTAAAACATCAACATTAGGCCTTAGTTGTCCCCATACCTCTATGCATCTTTATTCATAAATATGTTTGGTATATATTAAATTCTATATCCAATGCATTAAGAGAATGCACATGCTCCTATGACTTGACTGAGTTTTAGTTGTTTGTCATTTATGCTCAGCAGGAACATGCACACACTTTAGTGTGCACACATTCTAGGAAAGTGCCCTCATTTTTGCTGGGAATTTTTTGGTGCCAAGCACACCCCACCTCATCTATCTCATGGCCGACAAAAATCTACGATAGCTTCAGACAAAAACATCCCACACATACAAGTTTTACTTATTTTAGTGTTCTTGTTAGATTCATAGATACTTTTTATCTATTTTCATACCATTGTAGGAAAATTTGGAAGACAACTTTGTCAAGTGCAATTGGAATTATTGTTTGTATCTACTTGTGTCTTCTTGGATTTGGAAGACAATTTTTTCCAAGTGCAATTGGAATTGTTGTTCGTATCTTCTTGTGTCTTCTTGGAATTGGAAGACAAGTTTTTCCAAGTGCAATTGGAATTGTTGTTTGTATCTTCTTGTGTCTACTTGGAATTGGAAGAAAAATTTGACCAAGTAAAATTAGAATTGTTGTTTGTATCTTCTTTTGTATTATTGGAATTGGAAGACAAATTTGTCCAAGTGCAATTGGAATTGGAATGATTAGATGTGTCTTATTTTGCAATACAAAAATCAAATTTCTCCACTTGGTTGTGCCTTATTACATAATACAAATAAAAATTTGTGGTTGATGTTTGGAAGCCAATTTTTATCTTTAAACACGGGGAACCAACGAATTCGAGAAGCAAGTCCTTGAGAAAAAATAAACTGATTGAAAATGTAGAAGAATAAAGAGAAAACACAAAGTCACGCATGTAAAAGCGTAGGTTTTTAGAAGAGGGGAATCCAATTTCTAGAAGAGTAGATGCTGCTATTGTTTCTCCTCCATCACCACAAGAAAAACGCAAGAGTTCATTAGACAAAAATCCATGCAGTGTCTCATCAAGAAAACTTGTTGTGGATGACCAAATGATGGAACATTTTCTTGGAGCTGATTATACAATGGATGAAATTAGAGAAGTAATCGATGTATAACATTGTGGTGAAGAATTTCCTATGGTGAAATATATTTTTGGATAGTCAAATGATATAGAAACTGTTCAATCCCATGTCCACTCTCCTCCCACAGGTGATCCATGAGTGATTGAAGGGGAAAGAACTACAAAATTATTAACTCCACAATAGGGAGGTCAAGAGTGCTAGAATAGGGGTTCATTGTCCCTACTTATATTGAACAATGTGTGATGAAGAAATCCTAAAATCATTCAAGTCAATGAAAGTGGTCTAGAATCACTTGAAGGTAATTTACCTAACCGTACTATTCATTATCACTCTTATAAAATATTCAAAGAATATTTTTAACCAAAATCCGATGCTACTAAATGTCAATTATTTTTAGCTTTGTTAAAATATAGATGTTTGATTGTTGTTAGGAAAATTTTAGGCATTAAAACAGTCAAAAGTGTAGAAACAAGTCATCATATTTTTAGAAACCTTGTATATGATTTTCAAAGAATTAGTAAGAAGTCTCATTCTAAAGACCGTAATGTAGCCCGACGTGTCTTGTCCCAGTCAATTGCTAGCAAGATCACAAGAAAAAATCATTTTCTACAACAAACATCTCACCTCTTGAAATGGAATTTCAAAAACCTTACAAAGTCTTCTCATAGACGATATAGCCTTGACACAGGTGCCCCAACAGATTTGTGGGCCTTTACTGTAAGGCTACCTCGTTCTGACATGAATTTAATTGGAGATATTAAGGGACTAGTTCAAGATTTATGGCATGAGAACACAAGGCCTTCTTCCAGCCAAAAAGATGTACTAAAATTGAGAAGGGGATCTAGGGACCATGAACCCCATATTAAACACTTTCTTGACATTACACATATAGAATTGTATGAGAGATTCAGAACAATACACAGTGCACTTAACTTAGGCCAAATATATTTCCATAAATGCAAGCCTTGGCATGGTCGAACAAACACAATTCGTAATACGTGTTGTTGTAGATATCAATTTGATTATGATTATTATTATGACACACATATATATATTTTTCGTGTTTTTCATAACACCCTTTTGCAGGAATTCTCGGTTATATTTCTGCCGTCGTCATCTAGAGACTTTATTCACAACATCTTGTGTACAATTCTAGAGGGTTTTACAATTTATCAAAAAACATGCTTAGATGGGACATGCGCCATGTGCGGTGGAATGAAATTACTGAGAAAGTGCATCCATGTAAGTGATGAGTATGAATTGGGGAGGAAGGAGGTTGCCTTGCAAAGATTTAAATATGTGACATATGATATTGATGGAGAACATGAAAGAAAAAAGATACAATTGGTTACTTCCCAAGTATGAGTTTGTGACTTCATGAAGGACTTCGTTGAAAAGATGTGACATTATGTTCAACATGTCCATGTGGATCGATGGAAGGACACAAATTTTAGAATATGTAGAGATACATTTCCTGTTGGTACTGTGTTATAAGTGGTTGATTTTGATAAGACCTACACCCTTCAACCGAAAAATGAGTTTCAAGGCCAATATTATCACTCAGAGCAGGTCAACATAATGGTACATATCACATACATACATGGACCTGATAGTAATCAACAAAACATAGTTATATTGAAAGAGTGTCACTTCTACATGAGAAATGATTGGTGCCATGACTTAGCCTACATACAACATTGTTTTTAATTGTTCTACAATCACCTTAAGGATAAGAAAATACAGATGGATCAACATTGGATTTTGTTAGTTGGTTGTGTAGGCCAGTTAAAAAATACTCGTGCATTTCAATGGTTGTGTATGTTTCACAAAAAAATAAAGGTACCACACATTTAGAACTATTTTGAGTCCAGGAACGGAAAAGGGGAGCATGATGGAGTAGGTGCATGCATAAAAATAACATTACACAAGAAATAAATGAAGTTCACTACTACTTCCCTCATTCGAGATGGAAAATTCATTGTTGAATGATGTTCTTTAGTAATGGGAGAGGGAATAGGAACATGTGAATACCAATCACACAAGAAAGGACATGTACATAGATGATTTTGGGAGGTGGTCGATGTAGATTGATCACAATGGTATGGATGCAAAAAAATCTAGAGAACTCATGGATTCCATTCAGTTAGAACAACAAACAATGCAATAGTTGAAATATGGATGAGAACACTCTCTTGCTTCTGTGTTCCATGTAGTAGTAATGAATGGGATGATTGTGAATCGATAGTCTGGATTGATAGATGGGATCGTGTATCACTCCCAATTGGTCAACGTATAACTATGGAATTATCCAAATTGGAGGAGGACCAATCAATTATTTCAATAGATTATGATCATGTCTCAGATCTCATACTGTCAGGTTCATTGAATCCTTCTATTAAATTTTCAATAACTAGAATTAATGTTTTATGCTTCGTTCATTAAGTGGACTCACATTTTCAAACTCCATATTTTGCAGAGCACATATACACAGTGTTTTCCCCAAGAGATAATGAATGGGGCATTGACTATTGGATGGAACAATGCTTAGAGGGAAATAAGACCCTCATGTGATCAGTAACAGACTCCGAAGGCATTGAATTTTCAGTTGGATCAATGGTTATTAAAGGATAATATCTGACATAGGATGAAATAATACGAAATAAATGTGGTTCTATATTTCAATATTATAAACTAGATCAAGTCGTATACCACTTTACAAACTTGGTTATTGGTACAAACCTTCAACTACAAATAATTCCAAGAAATAACTCATCAAAGGTACAATACTTCTTTCCTTACTCTGAGCATGATAAGTTAATGGAAATCATTAGTATTAGAAGTGATCCTGGTCATGGTCTACTTGAATGACCATCTAGGTATGTAAAACGAATAATTTTGGCTTCATTTTGACTATTGTTAAAATATTTGTAGTGCTGTTAAAATATATCCTGCCTTAAAATATACCCATGCCATGCCTTGCCTTGCCTTTCCATCCCTTCACTTGACTTGCCTTTCCTTGCCATGCCATCACTTTCCTTGCCTTGAATTTCCTTTAATTTCCTTCACTTACCATGACATGCCTTGCCTTTCCTTTCCTTGCCATGCCTTCCCTTGTGTTGCCTTGCCATCCCATCACTTGCCTTGCCTTCAGTTTCCATGCAATGCCTTCAATTTCCTTGCCTTGATTTCACTTTCCTTGCCTTAAATTGCCATGCCATGCCTTGCCTTCACTTGCCATGTCTTGTCTTTCCATACCATTCCTTGCCATGCCATGCCTTTCCATATCATGCCATGCCATGACATTCCATGCCTTTCCTTGCCTTCACTTTTGTTGGAAGCAGAACGAATCCAAAAGAAAGGCTATTTTGGGAAGAAAAGCATGCATGAAGAAAGCGACATCTGGAAGGAAGAGTAGGACGCACACATGCATGGAATACATAACAACACTAGGGTTAGGGTTTTTGTAATACATTTTAATCGTTGATGAGCCAGAAACATATATAAATAGATACCTATAAGGTCTAGGTAAGGGTGGGTCATTGTTAAGGAAGAGTCCTGTTTTGATAGAGCGTTACTCGCATGAGAAGGAGTAACTAGTTTGTAATACTCTGTCATATGACCCAATTTTGTAAGCTATTGAGTTCTAGAGGGTCCGAAGGATAGATCTTGAGGGTTAGATTACATGCTAAAGATCCTGGCATGATCTAGTTTGCCTCATAATAGATCTCAACACGACTGAGAATGAGCCGTAAAGCGTGCAACGCTGTAGTTTTGGAACTACCATAATAGAATATCTTGGGAGCCAGATCTTTATGGAAGTAGCCCAGGAGGGGGTGAACCACGACAAAACCTGTGTTATGTGATTGGATGATTGTGTCTCTTTTACTGTCTAGGAGTAGATGTTATAATGATGAATGATTTAATGGATCCAATTACATTACATGAATGAATGATAATTCTAGTATATTTCTTTAATAATTAAATAGAACTATCAACACACACTTCACAGATATCCATTCAGTTCTAGACTGCAAGCACTTGAGTATTGCAGTCACCCATTAAGACTATCTCAGGTGAGGCTGCATAGTGCACCCTATGTACTGCGTTGCCTTTTGGTTTATCAAGAGGGCCGATAGTTTTAGAGGCTTTGTTGGATCCCTAATAGACCTGAACCTGGGTCAATCATGTTAAAGGCATAGCTCAGATAAACAAACCAAAAAATTTCCATGTCTTTCCTTTTCCATGCCATGCCTTTCCATACCATTCCATTTCTTTCCATAACATACCTTTCCATACCATTGCATGCCTTTCCATGGCAAGCCTTTCCATACCATGCCATGCATTTCCATTCCTTTCCTTTTCATGCCATGACTTTGCATGCCATGCCATGCCTTGCCTTGCCTTGCCTTTCCATTCATGCCTTGACTTGCCTTTCTATTCATTGCCTTTCCATGCCTTACCTTTCCTTGCCTTTCCATGCCTTCATTGACCAAATTGCACTATGCCTCATTGAAAAAAACCCTAGTAAGGCACCATTACTCATTGCACTATGCCTTCATTGACCAAATTGCACTATGCCTTGCTTTCACTTGCCTTTCCTTCACTTTCCATGCCATGCCTTCCCATGCCTTTTCTTGCTATGCCATTCCATGCCATGCCATACCTTGCATGACTTTCCTTGTCATGCCTTGCCTTGCCTTACTATTGGCATAGGAGCAGACCCAGGGTTCAACGCTTCAACAACACACCAACAAAACCCTAACTACCAGCCCTTTCGGTAACACCTGTGAAGCAGGCGAAGTCTCACTCGAGGTAGAGGCAGGGGGGGTTACATGACTCAGGTGTGTGTAACCAATATGGGACATAGATCTATGATAATAACACTTCATAGAGTATTCTAGAAACACTTAGAAGGTGACATGCATTAGTTCATTAGCTTTATTAACATCACAAAACAAACCCTAATATGGATCGACGCAGTAACAACAAAGATTAAGCATTTCTACCACTTATCACATAACATTGAGTTAGATATAACATTCATTCATATTTAAATAAAGCACTAAGCATCAACAGATCTATCTATCATGCATTATAATAAAGGCACTAAGTAAATCAATCATGTGAATAACACAACGCTAATCCAACTAAAGACATAAGATACACTTGGTTCACCCCAGTGTGGGGCTACATCCACTAACTGATTCGTCTTCTTTATTATTTTTCAATCTCTTACATTCATCCACTCTTGTGCACTAAGACATAGAGCCGAGATTCACATAGGACAGGAGATCTGTGCACTGAGCACCAGATCCTCCTTCCAAAACTAGGTCAAGGCAGAGATCCAACTTCTCTATCGAGCACAGAGCCTTACATACACATTCTATTGCAAAAAGAAACTAAGAACTACTTGCACTTAGCCTCTTTTCAGTACTTCCTACTCTTCTATAATACATTCTTACTTATACTTTTACAATCCCTTACAATGAGGCCTAATCATGGGTAAACCCATGGGTCAACATCCCATAACCCATTACAAAAACCCTAAGGAACCCCTTTTTAGGTCCACATAGCCCGCAAAATTAGTGAGATCTTCGATCTCATCTCTGCCTAGGTGCTCCATCTTCAACTAGCCTGTCGAAGTCCAAAAGTGGTCCAAACCTAACCAAGGTTTCCTTAAAACTTGGTCGAGGGACAACATGCCCAAAAAACTCACTTGTGACTCATCCCGAGTCACTTAGGTCTGGTCAATGCTGCTTTGAAGCTTCACTCGAGCTGCCTCGACTTGATGCTTCACTTGAGCCTCATGCTCATTGAGCTCTTGGATCATTTTCTCTGTAACATGCCCTACCAAGCGATGTTCTGCTGTTGCAACCACTTGGTCCAATTGCGAGCCTTGTCCTTCAATTTCTTCAAACACCTTGGATGATTCATCCTGCACAGGTTGTAGTTTCTCTGCGATTTCCATTATCCTGCACTAGATGGAAATAATCTATTGCTGTACCATGCGCTGTTCCTGGGACCTCTTCATTATTTCGACTATGGTGAGAAACTTCATCTATGCTTGCAAGGAGAAGGCATCTTGCTGCACTTCCTGTAACTGTGCTTCCAATTTCCTTATATCTGGATCGTCTGCGAGGTGTTCATAAGTCTGCATGCTTCTATCGCTTAGCTGTTTACATTATGAGGTGAGGGCTCTGATCCTTACTACTGCATTCTTTACGGCTTCCTCCCTCTGATCGTGCACTTCCTATGGGGTGCTCGGTACTGCCTTGATATTCAACTCCATTATCCTTGCTTGAAGCTACTAGATGGTCTCAGTGAGCTTCGCCACTTGAACCTCGACCGACTCCTGATCCTCCTATGCCAATCTTGACACAGAGCGACATGCTTTATTCACTGATTCTTTGAACATAGCTCGTTCTGTGAGCAACTTCTCATTTTCTCTTTGTATATTTTCTTTGTCCTCCTGGATCATCACCTGAAAATGTTCTTTCTCATTTTAATAGGTGGTTACACAGTACCGCGCTACTCGTAATTTCTCTAAGAATTCCTCTTTCTCTTGTTTCAAGGCTTATGTAGCCTTCTCCTTCTCTTCTTGTAATTTTTGAAGTCGATCCCTTGTCGCATCTGCAAGTCTTCTCAATTGGTCTTGGTCATCCCCCAATTCTGCAATCTATGACGAGGAAGGCGCAATAGGTACTGCACGGACCGAACAAATATCTTGTTGTACTTCGTTCAATTCATTTTTGATCCTGCCATATAGTTCTTCCTGCTTCACTCCATATCTTTGCAATATGTCCTTGGAAGCATCCTCCATGGCCCCATGAACCAAACTGATGTCGTCTTCCGTGAGCATGGCCTCTAACTGGGGCTTACTAGCCCGTGTCTTCTTTCTTGCTGAAGGTTTCTATGGAGAAACCTTCCTCTTCTGCGGTGTTACTGTTTCAGTAGGGGGATCTTTTGGAAGTGTAGCTTCACATTCTCCTTGCTTTTATCCTTCATTCCCTCCTCCTTGTCCATTTGATTTGTCTCCTCCTCCTAGCAAGCCAGATCCATTTTCTTCAGAGGTGTTGTCCTCCTCATCTGTTAAGAACCTGAATAGATCTACCAATATAATCACCACAAATACTGAATAATAAATAGATCCACAAAGCAAGATATAAGAAACCACACTTTATTATTTCCAACCCTTGAGGTAGGGAAACACCATACAATGGATCCTATTATGGAACAAATCCTCTCCTCTTCACTTGCCTCTTCGAGGGGGCATCCTCCTATTGAGCTACCACTCCAAATACAATACTTCTCTTCATATCTCATTACATTGCTTGAACCCCTTTATATAGTGCTACCATCACCT
>JZKD02S1638658.1:243890-262152 GCA_000966675.3 Picea glauca
AGTGAATGCAGAGCAAGCTTTTGTCCAATGATTGAAGCACATATTGGGATATTATCTTGTGTTTTGAGCGGTTGTGCTCCAAGGCCCATATATGTGTAACAGAGTATGAATAGCATAGAAAGAATTCCATTTGCTTAACAAAAGACTTCAGGAGAGTAAACAATATCTTCAAGAACCAGCAAGAAAATGTTATAAATCCGGATCCCAAAAATTACCAACCCTTGAGGTAGATAAACACCATACGATGGATCCTATTATGGAACAGATCCTCTCCTCTTCACTTGCCTCTTCGAGGGGGCATCCTCCTATTGAGCTACCACGCCAAATACAATACTTCTCTTCATATCTCATTACATTGCTTGAACCCCTTTATATAGTGCTACCATCACCTAAGAACATTCTAGAGGAGGAATCTTCTAGAGGTAGAACCTTCTAAGAAGTCCTCTTACATTTATTATATCTAATTACCCATTTATTATATCTAACTACCATAGTGGGCCTTATTAAATACTATAGTGGACCTAGTACACCTTACATTGAATGACCTCCACTATTATCACTATGGGCCCTCTGGGCCCCTCTACTACCTCTCTAGATACCTTACATCATCGCTCTCTATTTTATTCTTCTTCTTTGTCCCACTAGACTGTCCGACATGCTCGACCCAGGTGACTATGGGGCTTTCTATGATGTCAGTGTCAGAGAGTTTTGCATCAGCAATAGGTACAAGGAACTCCTCCAACTATTCCTTCATGATCTGCTCCATGTCTTCATCTGTCAGCTTGTAGTATGACTAGAACTCTTCCTTTCTCTCATCTCTATGCGCAATGATATAGATAAAATGCCGATATCAAAAGAACTTTGCTATTAGTCTGTACTGGTGCAAGGTGCACTGTGTCATGCATGAGAATGATTCAATGGAAACCTTTAGTTTCTAATAATATGCATGGAACACAACATTGGACTTCCATTGCTTTGACATGTCATTGGTGTACCACAAGGTAGAGAACCTAGCAACCAATGACTCCGATGGTTCCATCTCTGGAAAGGTGGCTCCTTCAGGAATTTTCCAAGCGACAAATGAAATCAATACGATCAACTAGCTAAAGTGGAATTCGTATCCCAAATATTGATCTTCACGATAGTCTTTATCAAGTTCATTGACGAGGTAAATCGCCCAATTCATCTACATACCCTCCACACATTTTCCTGCAAGGTCCACCATGAACCCAGTGACCCATGTGAGGCGGTTCTTTCTTACAAGATTTCCAGCTATGAGTTGGCAAGCGAGGCACACTGCAACATCCTAGATAGAGGTTACCTTGTAGCCTTTCTTTCCCTTTTCGACTTCTCTGTAAGCCTCCTTGGTGCACTGTTCCAGGGAGCGTTTCGAGGCCTTCCCTGGGTAAAACTTCTGAGGGTCAGGTCTCTTCATGCTTAATGCTATAATCAAGTGGATCAGTGCTGAATCCACAGTAATCCACTGGTCAAGCCACAAGTATACACCATGGTAGCACGATAAGAGGAGTTTAACACAAGAATTAACCTCCCAGTGACAACCAAAATGGGGAATCTTCATCACATTTATCACAATGGACTGCGCCAGCTCCTTAATCCATGGATGGGATACCAGGTGAGGCTTCTTCCCAGTTGTCTTCATCGAGTATTGGTGGGGTGCGAGCATAGCATATTTCTTCCTGTATCCTAGATTAAATTCGCTATTCTTCAGTAGTGGGATCTGTCCTAACTGACTCCCAACTACATGTATTCCTTTTAGGATGTACGCGGTGATCAGGGTGTACTCATAGTCTCATGGGATGTTGTCGCAGTTAACAGTGCCAGCCAAAGGTGGGATATAGTCTGGCAAGATTGACAGGATCTTCTTCACGTTAGCCAGATCTCCGTGATGCTTACTTCACTGCTCAGTCGTGGGGTTGACATGGCCAGAACGTCTTCCAGTTGAAGGGGAAGTCTGCAGTCCCCTAGTAAACGATGCCTATACACCTTCAGATAATGGTTTATCAACCATCAACTTCTTGAAGATCTCCTCAACATACTTCTCTAATTCAGTAGGTTCTCTCGACATTCTCACTGTTAAACAAAGAGGTCAGGGTAGGCGAATGGATAACCAGGGTAGAAAAACAGACAACGATGTCTAGTTTCTGATAACATAGCTCGACACACAATCGATTCTCTTTTAGCTCAGTTAATCATGGGTAGAAAAAAGTGGTCCCGACAAAATGTTTGAAGGGTTAAATAAGAGGGGCCTCATAACGGATTCTTCCAACGAGCAGGAATGCTTCCATCAATGAAAATCTGTCTGTTATGGCACGGTCTCAATGTCCCAAAAGTGGTCCATCCGCCCATAAATTCATTTTCTATCAGTTCCGAAGCGTCATTCTAACAGGTGGGGTGCCTCCAATGGTCATATAGCTTTTCCAGGGTGAAGTCCCATTCTGCACGGTCCTCCCATTCCAGCGAGGTTGAAATACTGCGAACCTACCTCCCGTGAGCTTCTAGTCTGTGAAGTATTCCATTTGTTCTCTGTAGCTTCCTGTATCTTTTCGAACTTGGATTTATTTTTACTGAGCTTCCTTGCCTTCTTTCCTGTGATCTGATTTTCTCTAAATTTTCCTGGATTCCTCTTTCCATTCTTATTCTTATCTTCTCCTAGCATGGTGACTTCGCACTACGGATGTGCTCTCAAAGGGTTAAAAGTTAATATCCCTTCTTTTATTAATTCCAGGGTGGGTATTCTTCTTTCTTTCATTGATAGGTCCTTCAAACCTTCTTGCGTTATTTCAACATCAACAACTAATTCTCTTGCCTTTTGTTGCTTTGACTTATCTTCTCGTTCTTCTATTAGTCAATTTATTTTTCTAGATATGAAATCCCTTAGTTCTTGATTTTTCATTTCTGTAGCTTCTTCCTCTACTTTCCATTTGATCTAATCTTTCTCAATCCAAGTCTTACCTAGTAAAAGTGGGAAAGGAGCGTTGTTCTCAACAAACTTAATGACTTTAAATTCTTCTTTAGTTGATCTTCCATGAATAATAATAGGTACACGTTGATGGTCTTAAATCCCTTTAGTTCAACAGTAGGAACCAAACCCGCCACCGAGGCCCAATTAGACTCTTCAATGTTTAATAGTGGAATGGTTCTCCAGATCTTGAAATTCGGCCAATTAATCGATGGGATTTACATTTTCTTGCGAAGGCGTCTCCTTCAGTTGGGACTTTCTCTTTTTGTATTTTCTCTTAGGTGGGACCGAAGTAAGATTGTAAGCCAGTATAAACCAACTTGGCAACAAAATAGAATTAAGTTTAACTACTGGAGAAGAGACTGAGCATGGGATAACCCGCTACTTAAGCATGCAAATGACAATCCTATACCACAGGCCTAGTAATAATACATTGACCATGTGAGAATCCAATTACTATATGAGATACTAATCATCAGAAAGAAAACACATATGTGATAAAATAAAGGCAAGTAGAATAATCCACCTACTTAATCATCCATCACAATATAACACAACGATTCATCTTCATCATTAAAGTAAAAAGCAACAAAACATTGCACTAGATAAATTGACAATAGATTTAATTCTTCTCATTACAACATCAAAAGTAAAAAGATAAATTGACAATAGTAAAAAGAAACAAAACATTACAACATCATTCATGAGACAAGATAGGAAATAGTTCTTCTCCACGTCCAATCACACAAGCATTTGATGAAAATAACTTTGTCTCTGGTCCAAAATAATTTCTCAATTAAAGCTAGATCGGAAATAGTTCTTAACAAATAGAAAAGGAGTTTCTTGCAACAACCATCGACCCTTGACTAATTGGTCGATGTTATTATTTATAACATAAAATTCAACTGAAAATAACGGCTAAGTGTAGTTTAAACAAAACAAAATTCCCCACGTGGTGTTCTCTTCTAATAGTTTCTTTAACAGTCAACTCAAGGTATCACTTGAAAGGGTGACTTTTCTCATACTCAGACCAACTGATGAACATATCCTTCCAGGTTTGGGCCCATTTCCATTGGAACCACATAAATTCCTCTGACCTCCACTGCATGTGCCCGGTACTTCACCATAATGGTGTTTAACTTCTGTAGCATAGTCCGATCTCTAATTGGATGTTCCATAAATTGTTGCACTTGTCCAGGTGTAGTTTCGATCACCTTCGCTATCTCTTTGGTCCATAATGAATATTGCTTGGTATGTGATTTGACTGTGTCACACAATTTGATGAATTCATCGAGGGTGCCGAACTCGGGGAGTTCGATATCCTTCATCACCTGGTTATCTTCGGATTCAGTTTCTCTCAGATTTCTCGATGAAGTTACAGAGCCAATTTTTCTCGATATTCGGAGGGATATTTCCTGCAAATCAGAATTAAAATCGTTTAGAATTTTCTTACACAACAATACTTGACAAAATATATGAAAATTGTAAGCGGGAAGAAAACAAACTGATGCATACCCGTAAAGCCCGTTAAGTCTGGTTGTTTGATAATTACGTGATCTCTACAACCTTTCAGATCTAGGGCCACCATTTTTCTTCAGTTAGGGTAGGTTACATCCGTGCATCACAACATGATAGATCAGGTACGAAAAACATGAGAGTCAAAGTCACGCTAGTGGCCGATTGGCCCTTGGGATCGGGAAAGGATGTCAGAGCCAAACATGTGCCAAAAGTATGAGTAAGTTCCAAAAATATCAGATACTGTCATAAGAGAAGTCGTTAAATTCTTCAGGTTGAGGCAGTTTTCTCAAACAAAAGTCGCATTAGCAAGTGCATCAACCATCATTATCTCATTATGGACGCTGGGGGAATTGAAAGGAATCAAGATGATCGTACCACCCATCCTCCGCAATTCCTATCGGCTGTATCTCTGTTGGCCCTTGACCAAGTTTTGAGGAACACTTGGTCATATTTGACCCTTTTTGGACTTCGACAACCTGTCAAAGATGGAACGCCAGGTGAAGCAGAGATCATGGGATCTCGGCCTACTTTTGGGGCCCTTTTAGGGTTTTGGGTTAATATAATGGGAAAGGGATGTTGGCCCATGGGTTTACCCATGTTTAGGCATATTTTGTAAAGTATAAATAAGTAGCTAAGCAATGTAAGAGAGGGTGAGAAGATAAGCTAAGTGCTAGTAAAGGCTTTGTGTATATTGTGTGACCGAGTTGTATAGAAGAGTGAAAGTGTTGTAAGTGTTGAGTGCACGGATTGTAAGAAGGCTTTGTGCTAGATCTACTTGGGGAAGGAGGATCTAGTGAGGTGCACACAGATCTCCTGTCCTATGAAGAGTACAAGTGTGATATCTGTGCTATAACCTGATTGAACAAAGCTAATAAAGAAGAAGAAGACTTTGTGGACGTAGTCCCAGGGTGGGGGTGAACCACGATAACTCTGTGTGTTGTGCTCGGTGGTTCGACCTAATGTGTTGGTTTCTTTCCATGTGTTGTGCTTGATATGATTATGCTATGTGATTTTATATGATATACTTAGATAGATCCACTTTTCTTTGTGCTTCTTAGATGTGTGGGTATAGATTTGACATATATGAAAGTGTTGAGTGCTAGAACTATTGTGTTTTTGTTAAGTACTAACTTAACCTAGATCTAAGTGAATGTTGTGGTGATCTGTGCCATCTGCAGAGTGCCATGAGGGTTAAATACTTATGAATGATCTATGCTAAAGTTCTTTCTAAGAGTAAGAATTATAGATCTGTGTCCCAACTAAGGTTGCAGACACCTGAGTCTTGCAACCACCCCTGCCTCTACCTTGGGTGAGACTCCATATTCTTCGCAGGTGTTTCCGAAAGGGCTGGTAGTTAGGGTTTTGTTGGTGCGTTGTTGAAGTGTTGAACCCTGGGTTGTTGGTGCACTATTGAAGCGTTGAACCCTGGTTGCCTCGGTTTCCATATGATCACAGAGAAGTTAGTCCGCAAGAACAAACCCACACAGGTGACTGGATTTGTAGTTGAACTCACACGAAAGTGCGTGGAGGGATTACAAATGAACTGGGTGAAGTACCTTGCAAATTAGCTAGAGCTTGACTGCAGAGAAGTGCAAGACCAAGGGTATGAGTTACAATTTAGTTGGTTTCTCATACTCATCGCTTTCATTGCCTGGGAGCTACCATAAGGTGCCACTTTTCTGGAGATCAAACCCTTTGAACCACTGGCCACGAAATTTTGTACATTGTGGTACTCCAATGATATGAAAAAGGAGTGGTAGTCCAATGCTGTCTTTCATGCTTATTACAACCAATTGAAGAATGCAATCTAGTCTACACCGTGCCTCACACCAAACACACTTCATAGGTTTAGGCCTTTGATCAAATTCAGCGTGGACCACCACTTCACCTATATCACAACGCACACTGATGAGCACAAACAACAACTCCAGTCATACTACAAGTTGACAGAAGAATACTTGGAGCAGACTACCAAGGAATGGTCGACGAACCTCCTTGTTCCAGTGGAAACCGGAGAATATTCGATGCGGAAAGCCCTGAAGCTATACTGGATACACCTGGATCGGGAAAGACTAATATGGATGATGAAGTTCAAGATATCCATAGCACATCCACGATGACTACTTCGATCTCACCTACGCAGGGAGGTGATGGTGAAGAACTAGGTGGCACAGAGGTTGATCAAAACAAAGGCGAGGTTACTCCACCTGGAGAGGAGAATCCCTATAAGAAAAGGAAGGTCACCCCACCAAATCCCTCATCTTGAAAGAAAACTAAGGCCACCCGAACTACATTTAAGACTACCCTCACACATGACGACTTTGACTTCTTGATCGCTGCGCTGAATGATGCCTCACTAGAGATCGCAAAAAGGCAAGAAGCGAAGCAGGAGGAGATATTCAACCGACTCATGGGTGAACTTCAAGAAGTGCAGTAGGCAATCCAGTCCATCTGAGCCGTTTCTACTACGCCTTTGACGATGGGAACAACAAGAACAACCGATGAACCCACCAAATTATGCCAGATCACCGAGAAAGTTGAAGCTAGCCTTCGACGAGCTCAAGAAGACATAGCGCAAGCCACCCAGGATTTGGCACAAGTACATAGCACACTTATAGTACAACAAAGAAAGGTAGAACAAGAAAAACTTTCCTTACAAGCGAAGTGGGAGGAGGAGAAAGAAAAGTTACAACAGAGCACATACCAATTGCTAGCAGAGAAACTTGATGTACAGGAACGACTTCACAAAGCACTTCACTCTGTGACAATCATTGAAGTGAAAATTGAAGAATGTGTCCCACACTAGGTGGCACAACTTGAAGAAATAATCCAACAACCTCAGCAACGCATTACAGATCTAGAACTTCGTACCATGCCCGAGACTCCCCAATAGGTAAGAGATCTAAGGGAGGCAACTACCCATAGCGTAGATGACAGGTTAAAAACCTTGGCTTTGGAATGTAAGCAACTGGGCACTAGAAGTGCCCAAACTTATGAGAACCTCAGAGAGAACCCAAAATTACAGACATTAGAGGCACAACTCCAAGAAGGAAAGAAACATGCAGATATGCTACAGGCGCAGTTGAAGGCCTTGACCCCATTTGAAAGAATGATGGAAGTTCCAGAACAATGCACCGCCCAATAACAGGTACACATGCTACAAAGTAAAGTGATGGAAGTCTCTCAACAAATTCAACCACTCCAAGAGAAATCATGCCAACTGTTCACTAAAGTTGAGAGCCAGGCAACCAAGCTTGAATAGGTTGTCATCACCATAGAACAACGCATGGAAGGACCAATAAATGATGCAGTGATCCAGGAGTTCACTGAGAAAGAGGTTGTCACACTGCAACAGGTCAAAGTAGCTCAGGCCAAGCTCGATACATTTGAAGTGGGGTTGATCAGACCAGAGTGACTCGATATGAGTCACAGGTGAGTGTTGGGGGCCTGTTTGCCCTTGACCAAGTTTTTAGGAACACTTAGTCATATTTGACTCTATTTGGACTTCGACAACCTGACAAAGATGGAGCGCCAGGTGAAGCAGAGATCATGGGATGTGTCACTATCCTAATCATTACATCTCTGAGTTCACCCATGACTTTGACCTGGGTTCTGTCTAGTTGTATTACATGTTTATCACTCTTGGGAGGAATGACATTTAATATTTTTCAAATAGACAAGGGCATCACGTTGGAAGATGATCCCGAATCTACCAAACAATTGTGGAGGTTCTTGTTGAAGACTTAAAATGTTAAAAGAAATGGTGGGACAAAAGCTTTTCCCTTCTTATCTTTCGAGCAGGTATTCACAGTTGGTTTATTTACTAGATCTATGGAAGTTAGATTTATTTTCCATTCAATGCTTGTTGCAGGGTTTTCTACTGATTTCAAATCTTGTAGCAAGAAATATTTTTGCTGAGGGATTCTACATATGCCCATGACCGACATATTATCCTTTGACTTCTTTAGATATTCAACTATGTTGTACTCTAGTTTTGGAAATTATCAAGCATGGATGCTAATAGGGTTCTTAAGGGGAGAAAAAGGTGCTTTCAGGTGATCGAGAGTTGACCTTTCTCCTGACGTTTGAGTGGTAGTGGGGTCCTTTGAGACAGGAGGAATTTTACTTCTAGTTTGCACAACCGAGACCTCTGCGGGTGGTTCTTGAACCTAAAATAGGTTGTTGGAAGGCATAATTAGGTCATCATCCCATATTAGCATGGTTGTATCTTTTGGTGGGTCAATCTATTCCTGGTAAGCAACATTCATAACTGAACTGCTTGTTTGTTCGGTTAGGGAAAAATCATCTAAAAACTGGTTGGTCATCAAGTTCATGGCATTCACCCATTAAGGGCACTCTCTTTCAGAGTGGCTTTCCTGGTGATAAGTATAGAAAGAATTAGATGTGACATTCCCTAGATCAATATTCAAGTTAGCTAGGGGAGGTTCAATTGCTTTGAACGATGGGTTTCTTTTAAAGAAAGGCTTATAGGGCCTTTGGCCTTGGTTTCCTCCCCCTGCATTTCTCTTCATGTCTATGATCTCATTTGATAATTTCTTAATCACAAGTTGTAGATCTTCTATGTCTCCATTACCCTTGTCGAGAGTCTGTTCTACTTGTTTCCTTGGTGGTCTAGTCAGAAGGAGTCCTCTCATGGAGGAGGTTGAACTTCTTTCTTAACTAAAGAGACCTGGCCTTCTTTACACCCTTTCATATGGAATTCTATCATTTTAGCTTCTTCAAAATTCTCAGCTAAGGTTCGTTTGGCAACCCTCTTCACAAACATGGAAATAGAAGTTGGGAGCACATTATCTTATACTTCTATTTGCAACTCATGAGCTGGTTTAGCTTCGGGCTAGAATTTGTTTAAGATGGTTGTGAATATTTGATTGAAATATTTAACCTTATCTTTTGAACTCATGGTGGTTGCAAATAGTTCAACCATCAGAGCTTCTGTAGTGGTTTCTTCCACAAATTTATCTAGAAAATCTTTTTGAAACTTTGTCTAGCTAGTTATGGATCCCAAAGGTAATTTTAAATACCATGTGGAGGCTGATTTCTCAAAAGTGTAGGGGAACAACCTGCAAACTACGTCTTCGTGTTGGACGTTCATAAGCCTAATCTTTAGTATAAATTTCTTGATATGATCCTCAAGCAATCTTGAGGTTTCGAGATCAAACTTAGGAAGTAACTTCTCTGGATGTTGAGGAAGGTTATGGACTGGTCCCATGAGGGCCAAAGCGTCTCTGGCCAACCAGGGTTGATTTTTCAGTGGTGGGTTTCCCCTTTCTTCATTATGGTCATTGTTTTCCTCCATATCTTCAGATTCTGAGTTAAACTCTTCCTCTTCCGAAAAATCATTTGGTTCATA
Source organism: Picea glauca (assembly GCA_000966675.3). Classification (NCBI taxonomy): domain Eukaryota; kingdom Viridiplantae; phylum Streptophyta; class Pinopsida; order Pinales; family Pinaceae; genus Picea; species Picea glauca. Next base: position 253,760 of record JZKD02S1638658.1, read on the forward strand.
GACGTCGCTGGCTGGTGTTTCAGGTATCAGATCAAGAGGATCTTGTATTTTTGTGATTGCGAAATCTATTAATTCTTCTACTGTGTGCACAAAAACTTTGTTGGGACTATTGACCATTGGTCTACTTATCTTTTTTCTTCGAGGAAGTATCAGAGCTAAGGACAATGCACTGATCTGTTGGGCGTATGCTCTTTTGATTCTTATGAATTGATTTAATTCCTCCTGAGGAAGAGCATAAGGTATGTCAGAGTACAAAGGTTCTTCCTCGGGCTGTGGTGAGTTACTTGTGTCAAGAGTACTCAACGTGTGTGGGCTGTCTCGGGAATGACTATCCATGCATGTGGGCTGTTTTGAATCTATAGGTTGTTTGAAGTACTATGAAAAATATGTATTCATCCATTCATTCTCAGGCCCTCCTTTTAGCACCAATTCTGTTGATGGGTATTAAATCCCTTTAGTTCAACAGTAGGAACCAAATGTGCCACCCTGGCCCAATTAGACTCTGCAGCATTTAATAGTGTAATGGTTCTCCAGATCCCGCTATCCGACCAATTAATCGACGTGATTTACGTTTTCTTGCGAAGGCGTCTCCTTCAATTGGGAATTTCTCTTTTTGTATTTTCTCTTAGGTGGGATTGAAGTAATATTGTAAGCCGGTATAAACCAACTTGGCAACAAAATAGAATCAAGTTTAACTACTGGAGAAGAGGTTGAGCTTGGGATAACTCGCTACTCAAGAATGCAGATGACAATCCTATACCACATGCCTAGTAATAATACATTAACCATGTGAGCATCAAATTACTATCTGAGATACTAATTATCAGAAATAAAACACATATGCGATAAAACAAAGGCAAGCAGAATAATCCACCTACTTAATCATCCATCAAATAACATAACAATTCATCTTCATCATTAAAGTAAAAAGCAACAAAACATTACACCAGATAACTTGACAATATATTTAATTTCTCTTACTCATTACAACATCATTCATGAGATGAGATAGGAAATAGTTCTTCTCCACGTCCAATCACACATGCATTTGATGAAAATAACTTTGTCTCTGGTCTAGAAGAATTTCTCAATTAAAGCTAGCTCGGAAACAGTTCTAAACAAACCAAAAATAATTTTCTTGTAGTAACCATCGACCCTTGACTAATTGGTCGATGTTATTATTTATAACATAAAATTCAACTAAAAATAATGGCTAAGTGTAGTTTAAAAAAAACAAAATTCGCCACGTGGCGTCCTCTTCTAACAGTTTCTTTAACAATCAACTCAAGGTATCACTTGAAAGGGTGACTTTTCTCATACTCTAACCAACTAATGAACATCTCCTCGCAGGTTTGGGCCTATGGAAATATGTGCTATTCCATTGGAGCTGCATAAATTTCTCTGACCTCCACCGCATGCGCCCAATACTTCACCAAAATAGTGTTTAATTGCTGTAGCACAGTCCGAGCTCTAATTGGATGTTCCATAAATCGTTGCACTTGTTCGGGTGCAATGTCGATCACCTTCGTTAGATCTTCGGCCCATAATGAATCTTGCTTGGTATGTGATTTGACTATGTCACACAAGTCGATGAAGTCATCGGGGGTGCCGAACTCAGGGAGTCCGATATCCTTCATCGCCTGTTGATCTTCAAATTCAGTTTCTCTCATATTTCTCGGTGAAGTTACAGATCCAATTTTGCTCGATAGTCGGAGGGATATTTCCTGCAAATCGGAATTAAAATTGTTTAGAAATTGCTTACAGAACAATACTTGGAAAATATATGAAAATCATAAGTAGGAAGAAAACAAATTGATGCATACCTGTAAAACCTGAAAGTTCTAGTTGTTTGATACTTATGTGATCTCTGCAACCTTTCGGATTACCTGCACCGTCTCTGTTAGTGCCACCATTTTTCTTCAGTTAGGGTAGGTTACATCCGCACCTCACAACATGATAGATCAGGTACAAAAAACATGAGAGTCAAAGTCATGCCTGTGGCCAGTTGGCCCTTGGGTTCAAGAAAGGATGTCAGAGCTGAACATGTGCCAAAAGTATGAGTAAGTTCCAAAAATATCAGATACTATCATAAGGGAAGTCGTTAAATGAGTCAGGTCAAGGCAAGTTGCTCAAACATAAGTCACATCAACAAGTGCATCAACCATCATTAGCTCACTATGGAGGCTGGGTGAATTGAAAGGAATCGATATGATCATACCACCCATCCTCTGCAATTCCTATTGGTTGTATCTCACACGCCCCAGATCATACCCATCACGTGGATGTGACACAATAATTTTTTAAAACATCCCATCGCAACGCATTCAGTGTTCCCCAACACGTTTTGGCTCATTGCTCCGCTCCATTATAAATTCTAGATGTTCTGGATGTGTTCTACTTACCATCTAAGCTTATGCACCATAGGTGACTCATCTCATGAGCTCAATTCGTTCAACTTCTTGGTTTTGGGCCTTTTTTAAATCCTCCACGCATAAGGTAGATACGTTGTTGCACCATGGGAACTCCTCAAAATGAAATACATGGCCCACGAGGCATCCGAAGCGCCATGCCTGATCCATAAAATGTCTGGGCATCATTCTTATTAGCAACGGGTGTTCCCAAGTCTTCAAAGGGATATTTCGACCTTCGCGCAGAAACAATGGTATCACCCTGTGTGGAGGCCGAAGTGGAAGAAGTTACATAGGAAGGGCACAAGGTGGAATTCACGCTTCCTCAACAACAAATACCATAGAGGAGAGGAAGGACCAGGAAGAATAAATAAGTGGGAGAGGAAAATCAAATCCTGATTGAGTTGCATGCATGATCAGCCACTGAGGAATTCCTAATGCACGCTATCTGGCTAGAGCCTGTCGAAACCATACGCCGAGGAAGCATGAACCAAATGAGAAGGACAAAAGCCTTGGGTTATAACGTCTAATCACCTAGTCAACAACTAGAGCAGGCACAACTTTCCATAGTTGAACTCTACCAGGAAAATAGAGGACTATGACGACAATTGGCAGAAAAGACCCTTGAGGTGTTAGCACCTCAAGGTCATGAAGGGAACACAACCTGGCTCAAGTGGAAACTTTGGGAGGCACAAGATACAATCATCCAGCTGTGGGAGGTGTAAAGAGTGTTAGAAGAACAAAATATGAAAACACCTCAGAGAGCACGAAACAGTCGGGAAGAAATTCTGTGTGTAGAAGAGGCATGTTTGGTGAACTCTATTTTGCATTCTCAGACGCGACGTAGAACTTTGAAAATTTTCCCTTTTTGTAAGGAGATTTTCATTTTCTTAATGTAACTGAGTTGGTTGGCCAAAAGGTGTAGAAAGTGTCTATTGTATGTAACCCGATCCTGATGGGAGTCTAATATAAAAAGTCTCTAGATTTTGACGAAAGGATTTTGGTCATACTAGTTGAATGCATCTTTTTTTTCCCCTTTGCGTATGAATCTACTGTTTTCTTTGTATAAATTTATTGTAAGTTAATATCAACTTTGTACTTAGTGTTGCTCCGATTTTCTTTGTTTTTTCATTGATATCATTCTACGAAAAAACACCTAACGCCGATTGATTTCATTGTATGGTACCAACATGGCACTGCTGACTCAGGATACAAGGTGCTAAAGACTAAGAACTTAGCTTATGGGTAATGGTCAGACTCGAGACTTTGTTCAAGTTTAATTCTTTAAGCTAAACTTGGGACTGACGATGCTGAAAAGGTAAAGGGGGGTGGCTTTTGGCAATAAACCTATTGCGTGTCTTCCTTGTGAGTTAACGTCCTTAAAAAACCCATGATACCGAAAACATTTCGAAATTCGGCGATCAACGATATCTTTCCTTTATTCGTGCAACGCCTACTCTTTTCGTTCGTTACCGACGTCGAAAGGAATTGGTTTTCGGTGATATCCTTGCGTGATACTTGTCACAAAATAACATCTTCCATTTGCCAACGCTGATGAAGATCGACACTCGATGACCTTGGTTCTCTCGAGTGATTTCTTTCATGCTCAATCCTTCCCGATGACAAATTCCTTAAGCGCGTCGGGGAAAGATTTGACTGCCAATTCTCTAATTTAGATGTTAGTCTTTTAAGTTATGTGTTTTCACATGCTCAAGAAAACTTTGAGAGATTTAAATGAGAACAAAAGTGATAAGAAAAGGCAACATTTTTAATACTGAAGTAGAATCAGTCAGTGAAAAAGATCAAGTGGTACCCCAAAAGTAAAATTTGACATGGGAGTTTTAGGGTGTGTTGAGTGCTCAACAATACATTAGTAACTCTTCCACATAAGGTTATCATATTTTCCTTGAACAAATCTATCCTTCCCAATGAAGGTACCACAGTAGGATTTCCCAAAATTTCCAAAGTGTCTTCCATCATAATATTCACTTGTGTTTCTTCATCCAAGACACAGTCTATGTCGAAGTATCTTATTCTTGTACTTATGTGCTATTTTACTTTCAGGATCTCTAGTAAGCTGACATCTTTGCGATTATTCATTATTTCTTTCAACCGTGATAGCATAGTTTGAGATTTCTCCGATTCTTTCTCTTTATGATTCTCTAACATGCTCTTAGTCTCTTGAATTCCTTCATAGTTTTCTTGTCTCATGTTCATTCTTTCAAATTTAGCAATCATCCTTAGATAATCCTCAACTTCATGACCAACAATTTTACAACAAAGACAAATAGGACCTGTACCAGGGCATTCCTTAGAAATATATCCCGGTCTTCTGCAGTTATAACACAATGTCAATACTCTTTTTATTTTATATGTTCCCCAACCTAATCTGTACTTCACACTAGGATCACATTGTTGGACCTGCAATCTACAAAAATTCTTTTTAGGTTCCTGCATCCACTTATTAGTCCAAAAATTATTTCTATGCATAGGAATAACATATCTTTAGTCATTTCTATTAGCTCTACTTAGATCAACTCTTTCTTCCAACTACGCCCTATCTTTTAGAAAATGACAAAATATATTAAACATAATTAAATTCATGCTTTCAGAACAAAATGTTTCACTTGTTTTACTCTTATCAAAGCACAAAGCTTTACCTCTTTTAAGATATTACCTATTTTCTTCAGATCGGATTTCTCTCTTAGCATAGAGCTTCACAAGTCAAGTAGATTGTTGTGCACTACAACATCAGATCTACGCAAAGAGATTCTCTTTTCTTTACTTCAGTTCCCAACATTCACAGTTTCAATTCCCAACAACGCAACCATTTGTTGGCACAGGGGAAAACCCAGGGTTCAATGCTTCAACAACGCACCAACAAAAACCTAACTACCAGCCCTTTCGGGTACACCTGGGAATCAGGCAAAGTCTCACCCGAGGTAGAGGCATGGGGGGTTACAGGACTCAAGTGTATGTAACCAAGCTGGGACATAGATCTGTGATAATAACACTTTGCAAAGTATTCTAGCAACACTTAGAAGGTTACATTCTTGATTTCTTTAGCTTTATTAACATCACAAAATAAAACCTAATATGGATTGACGTAGTAACAACAAATATTAAGAATTTCTACCACTTAGAAAATAGCATTGAGTTAGATCTAACATTGATTCATCTTTAATTAAAGCACTAAGCATCAACAAATCTATCTATCATGAATTATAATCAAGGCACTAACAAAATCAATCACATGAATAAAACAACACTAAACAAATTAAAGACACAAGATATACATGGTTCACCCCAGTGTGGGGCTATGTCCACCAATCTCTTTGTCTTCTTTATTATTCTTCAATCTCTTACATTCATTCGCTCCTATGCACTAAGCCAGAGAGCTGATCTTTGCATAGGACATGAGATCTGCACACTAAGCACTAGATCCTCCTTCCAAAACTAGGTCAAGGCATAGAGCCAACTTCTCTATCGAGCACAGACCCTTACATACACATTATATTGCACAAATCAACTAAGAACTACTTGCACTTAGCCTCTTTTCACTACTTCCTACTCTTCTACAATACATTCTTACTTATACTTTTACAATCCCCTACAATAAATCCTAATCATAGATAAACCCATGGGACAACATCCCATAACCCATTAGAAAAACCCTAAGGAACCCCTTGTTGGTGTTGTTGGGAAAAACACCCTACGAACTAGAAAACTAGGGTCAGACTTGCATGTAGATTTTGACCGAATAGAAACTACTTTTTTACCTACAACCCAAGATTTAAACCCCTTTTTCACAGTAAATTCAAAGAAAAGGACCACCTACCTTATTACCGATGTTTGATGTAGATCCTCCGTTGTGCTTGACTACTTGCTTGCGTCGCTCCTTCCACAGATGACTTGCACTCAAGACAAACAACAACTATGCATGCATGCTACTTCTATACTCAAGGGTTAGAAATCAAGCATAAATAAATCAAATCATAGACAATTCATGCATTGGGACGGAAAAAGTATTCTTTTTATTATTGAAAGTGAATCAACTTACAAAAGCTGAGATCGACCACCGCTCCTTGAACCTGATCCTGGGCTCCTCTTCTTCTGTCCTTCAACTACTTTGCATTAAATCTCCTTTGGCATGAGGAAAGGTTAAAGGGTTGGGACAATGGATTACATAAATGGGCAGAGTTTCTTTGCTATATTTTTTCCTCCTCCAAATGGTACCCCTACCCCTTCTTTTATAGACTAGAAGGAGCTAGGGTTTTGGATGAACCCTCGTCCATGCATGGTCGGGAGTTTCAGTTAACTGACCCATAGCTTTTTGTCCCGTCGACAAATTTTCTTTTTTTGTGCTTTGTTAGGTACACGTGGGCTATTTTGAGTCAACCAGCATGTACACACGTGCAGTAATGGGTTAGGGCATGTGGGCCTTGACACAAGAGGATTTTCAAAGAGTTGTTCAGCAGATTTTTGGCAAAGAAGGGATATGAGTTGGCCTAATTCCAGGTAAGCATGTGTGGTGCACTTTAGGGTTATAACAGATGCCCCCTAATGTGTGAGGTCAGAAGAGCATCTGATGGCTGAAATACATTACCAATATTTATTGATGTGCCGAATGATTGAGCCCAAGGATCAGGAACCAAGAGGTGCCGTCTGCAAAATAACAAATGTCTCACTGAGGTGGGCATACCCATACTCGAGATAAAATAGAACCATGGATACCAATCAAATACACTGTAGATCCATGTCAAATAACTATAAAGAGTAGCCGCGAATAATACACAACGGAGCTACATCTCGAAATAAAAAAGATCTACATATAGAGTATCCATCTTCCAGAAGCTGAATTGGCCTGATGGCTGGAATTCAGAGCTCGAGAAACAACTTCAAAATCTTCCAAAACTCGGGTAGGAGTGTAATATGAGTGTATGACTACACTACCCAGAGGTCTTCGATGACTCGTCGGTCATGGACTTTACAATATTTATGATCGGACTGAAGGCTTCAGTGATTTCGAACAAGGACTTGATTGGACGTTCAGGATGGCCGGGTATGCAGACAAGAGACACATTGCAGAGGGGCCGAATCAGGCTTAGTGACAAACTTCCCTTGGACAATAGCACGACAAGTGATAAGACTCAGGCAACATATATGTTAATCATAAGTCTATGAAGCAGGAGGCAACACAAACTCTCCATATGTTTGGAAGAATAACCAAACAGTGGAGGACACAACTCTATATAGTGAGAAAATCTTCCTAAGGTCATACTACATCCCATAGTTTGATGATCAAACAGATAGATGTGCTTTATCCAAGGGTGACTCATTATGCTGCCAATAAAGAAAATACTTTTCCCATCCTCTTTTTGGGGTATATTTGATTTTTTTGTTCTTTTCGATAATTTTGGAAAAAGAATAAAGGAATATTACGTTACAATGGAGGAACGAGGATTGCAAACATACAAGCTCAAGGCACAAGGAAAAGACTGATGTTCTGGTAAAATGATACTCGGGAAAAATCCTCCGACGGCCAAAGGTGTTAAGACGCAGAAGCAAACTGTCACAAGGATGGTGGATAAGGTATGAAAATGCGGTTGAGAGAACACACAATGGTAACATCCTTCGATGTAAGTTTAACGAGCCCAGAGAAGGTAATCTTGGTGGTTTTTCATGTTTAGAGAGTCTGAAAAATCATAAAAGGAGACTCCGCTGGAGTACCATTTTTGAAAATAGTCTAGTCGGTTCGAAAAAGGGATAAAGTAGCACCGATTAGATGTCAATTCAAAACCATTTTAACGAGTGTGACAAGGACAAGATCACTCAGCTATTTTTTCACTTTTAAAGAGTCTGAAAAAAGATTAACTATGGACTCCGTCAGGAATATTCTTCTCGACCAATTTAACGAGTGTGAAAGAATAAGGTCACTCGATGATCTTTTCAATTTTAGGGAGTCTGAAAAGAGCTTAACTATGG
>JZKD02S1638658.1:275427-307932 GCA_000966675.3 Picea glauca
CTATATTTTTTCCTCCTCCAAATGGTACCCCTACCCCTTCTTTTATAGGCTAGAAGGAGCTAGGGTTTTGGATGAACCCTCGGCCATGAATGGACGGGAGTTTCAGTTCACTGACCCATAGCTTTTTGTCCCATCGAAAACTTTCCTTTTTTCGTTCTTTGTTAGGTACACACGGGCTGTTGTGAGTTAGCCAACGTGTACACACGTGCAGTAATGGGTTAGGGCGCGTGGGCCTTGACACAAGAGGATTTTCAAAGAGTTGTTCAACAGATTTTTGGAAAAGAAGGGATATGAGTTGGTCTGATTCCAGGTAAGCATGTGTGGTGCAGTTTAGGGTTATAAAAGTTGGATCCACATAGCCTGAAAAATAAGTGAGATCCGCGATCTCACCTCTGCCTGGGTGCTCCATCTTTGACCAGCCTATCGAAGTCCAAAAGTGGTCTAAACCTGACAAATATTTCCTTAAAACTTGGTCGAGGGCCAACACTTACCTTGCCTTCACTTTCCTTTCCTTTCCTTTCCATTCCATGCCTTTCCTTGCCTTTCCTTGCCTTTCCTTTCCTTGCCATTCCATGTCATGCCTTGCCTTGTCTTGCCTTGTCATTCCATGCCTTTCCATGAGTTCACTTGCCTTGCCTTGCCTTCACTTTCCTTGCCTTTCCTTTCCATTCATGCCTTACCTTTCCTTGCTATTCATTGCATTTTCATGCCTTGTCATGCCTTTCATTACCTTACCATGCATTTCCTTGTCTTACCATGCCATGCCTTTCCTTTCCATGCCTTTCTTTCACTTGCCTTGCCTTCACTTGCCTTTCCTTCACTTGCCTTGCCTTTCCTTCACTTTCCTTTTCTTCACTTTCCATGCCATTCCTTCCCATGCCTTGCCTTTCCATGCTATGCCATGCCATGCCTTTCCATGCCTTTCCTTTCCATTCCTTTCCTTCACTTGCCTTATCTTTCCTTGCCATTCCATGCCTTGCCTTTCCTTCTCATTCTATGCCATGCCTTGCCTTTCCATACGTTTCCTTTCCTTTCCATGCCATGCCTTGCCTTGCCATGCCATTCCTTGCCTTTCCATTCCTTTGTTTCCTTGCTAGGAATTTCTCCCACAAGTCTATTTGTCCAAGGTCCACATGACTACACTACCCACAAATGCTCGACACAATGTTTTTGAAAATCAACCTCCTCTTCATAAATTATACTATGCCTCATTGAACTAAACCCTAGTGTTGAAGATACTCCAAAAAATGGTTTTATAGTGGAAAAAATGACATCGGAGACCCCCCTAGCTGAAACTCGATGCTCAAGATCCAATGCAATTGGAAGTTCACCCATTCGAGTCTTGGTTTGAGTTTTATCATGAGTTGCAACTCATTTCTTCAAGTCGTCCAAGTACATGTGGCCAATTTGGTCCAGGGGCATAAAATCCAAACTAAGTGGCATAATAGAGTTTCATAAGCTCCCTTAAGTCTATTTGGAAAAATCCCACTCGACTACACTACCCACAAATTCCCAACACAATGTTCTTGAAAATCGACCTCCTCTTCAGAAATTGCACTATGCCTCATTGACCAAAACCCTAGTGCCAAAAATACTCCAACAAATGGTTTTCTGGTGGAAGGAATGACAACGAAGCCCCCCCCCCCCCAGCTGAAACTTGGTGCTACAGATCCAATGGAACTAACGGTTCTCCCATCCAGTTTTATTTTTGTCGTGAGTTGCAAACCACCTCCTCAATCCATTTAGGGACATGTGGCCAATTTGTTTTGGGGGAATAAAATCCAAATTGGGTGGCATAACAAAGTTCCGTAAGCTCCCACAAGTCTATTTTGCCTAGGCCCATGTGACTATACTACACACATATTCCCAATATAGTTTTTTTGAAAATTGACCCCCTCTTCAGAAATTGCACTATGCCTCATTGAGCAAAACATTGGAATTCTCATGCAAGTATTTTTATATAAGATATATGGGATAACAAGTTGTAGAATTACATGCTTAATGAATCCTTTGATTGTAATTTTTACATATTAAATCTATTCATTTAGTACAATCATTATTTATGTATTAAACCTTTTCATTTGCGTATTAAACTTGTTCATTTAGTCAAGCATGACATGGCATGGCATGACAAGTGAATGCAAGGAAAGGCATGGAAAGTGAAGGAAAGGCATGTCAAGTGAAGGCATGACAAGGCATGGCATGAAATGGTATGGAAAGACATGGCTTGGAAAGGCATGGTTTGGCAAGGCATGGCATGGAAAGGAATGACATGGCATGGAAAGGCATGACATGGTATGAAAATGCATGGCATGGAAATGAATGCAATGGTATGGAAAGACATGGCATGGAAAAGGAAAGGCATGGAAAGTGAAAGAAAGGAAAGGTATGGAATTACATGGCATGGCATGACATGTCAAGGAATGGTATGGAAAGGCATGGTATGGAAAGACAAGACATGGAAAGTGAAGGCAAGGCAAGTCATGGCAAGGTATGGCATGGCAAGGCATGGCATGAAAAGGCATACCATACCATACCATACCAAGGAAAAGCAAGGCATACCATATCAAGGCAAGGCATACCATACCATACCATACCAAGACAAGGAAATACATACCATACCATACCATACTATGGCAAGGCATTCGAAGTCAAGGCATACCACATAATACCATACCATACCATACCAAGGCATATATAAGTCAAATTGGATACATGATTGTTCTTGCGCATGAAATCAAGTATGATGTTGATTGTGTCTTAGGTGTGGACCAAGGTTAGGCATGTAACCTTTTATTCTTATTGAATAAGACAAAAAGAGAGCATAACACTCAAAGGAATACTGGTTTCTCCTGATTAAGGGTTTCGGGGTAAAATATTGGTGTACTGTGTGATTGATTGTTTCATTTGTGTTCTTGATTGAATTATTCATCTCTTCTGCTAGAAATAGTGTGGAAGTGACCTACATTTATTGACATGTGGTATAAGAGATTAAGTTTTCCTTGAAAAGTGAGTGATTAGAGCAATGCTATGCTTTGGTGAGTATATCATATCTTGATTTTCCAATATTGAATTTGAGAACTAAACCCTAGGTACAGTAAGAGTCGTAAGTCATAAATTGTGTTAAATATCATGGTAAAGATTGATGAGTAGTTCTAGAATAGAGATAGAAAAATTCAATGGCCAAAATTTTGATATTTGGAAGCTTAAAATGGAAGATCTTCTTGTGGATCGATAAAAATGGACAATGTTCTATCCATGTATCTAACTGACAGACATGTCGATGGAAGGATGAGAGAAACTTGAAAGAAGAGAAATAAGTACAATTCAACTTTGTCTTGCAGATTCAGTGCTGTTGAATGTCTCGGGTGAATATTTAGCCAAAAAATCGTGGGACAAGCTAAAAATATTATACCAGTCAAAATCTCTGGTAAATAAGTTGTTTCTCAGAAATAAACTATATCTTCTAAGGATGAGTGATGTAATTTCGGTGATTGGGCATTTAAATGCATTTAACACCATGTTAAGCCAATTATCTTCTATGGATATTAAGATCACTTATGAGGATAAGTGTATCAACCTATTATGTTCTTTTCCAGACTCCTGGGATAACTTAGTCATGGCTATCGAGAGTAATACAACCACACTAGCGCTAGAGGACGTGGTTGCTTATTTGTTGTCAGAAGAAATGAGAAGGAATATCATGGAAGGATCGACAAAAGATGCTTTGGTAGTGAGAGGTCGACTGATAAACATAGATAAAGGTAGATTCTCTAGTAGAAATTTAAATTCAAAGGGTAGATGTAAATCCATGTTTCAGTCGACGCGAAGATGATGGAAATTCAGTAAAGTTGGGCATTATAAAAAGGACTGTATGTCGAGGGAAACATAAGTCAGTGTTGGATTCGATGAGAAGCAGTCGACTACAAGAATGGTGACCTCAAACAAGGGAGGTGATGTGTATATGGTGTTGACCAATACATAGTTGGATCAATATGTTTGGTTGATCAAATAAAGAGCATCCTATCACATGAAACCACATAAATAATGGTTATGTGAATATGAGCAATATGATGGGGATGATGTGTTCTTGGGGGATGACTTGAAAACCATAATTTTTGAATGGGGAAGAGTCCGAATGAAATTTTAGGATGGGAGGAAAATAACCCTTCCAGGTGTGCTACACATTTCGGGTTTGGAAAGAAACTTGATATCTATAACCAAGATGAGTGATACAGGAGTGCATACTCTGTTTCATAAGGATTGGTTCAATATGGTTAGAGGTGCGATGGTCTTAATGAGAGGAGTTCATATTTGTACCCTGTACAAGTTGTTAGGGAATGTCGAATCAACTAGATGCAACAACATCATTTCCCCTGAAATCGACTCGACTGTGACTCAACCTGAATTGATGTTGACACAACCTGAATCGAATCGATCCAAATCAGTTCAAACTAACTTGACAAGACATTATGAACTCGACCCGACTAGGTTATGGCACGCGAGGATGGGAAAAATTTGAGAAAACATATTTCTAGCTATGCAAAGAAAAGGTATGGTCAAAGGTTTTCCTCAATATGGTTTATAAGTCGAATTTTGTGACCATTTCATATATGGAAAACAAAGTTGGGTGAGGTTCTCATCTAGAGTGACACGGGAAAATGAGATTATAGAACTGGTGCATAGTGATGTATTTGGTCTGGTTACAGTTCCTTCACTTGGTGGATTCTTGTATTATGTCTCCTTCATAGATGATTTTTCCAGGAAGACATCGATATATTTCCTGAGGAAGAAATCATAGGTTTTCAAGAGATTTAAGGAGTTTAAAGATCTTGTGGAAAACCAAACATAAAACAGGATTAAAGTGTCAAGGACTGACAATGGTGGTGAATTCTGTGGAAAGGAATTTGATAAGTTCTGTAAGCAGTGTGGGATATCACACCAAAATAACACACCATATACCCCACACCAAAATGGAGCTTCCAAGAGAATGAACAGAACGTTGATGGATAAGGAAAGGAGAATGCTCAGTGGTGCTGGGCTTGCACAAGAGTTCCGGGCAGAGGCAATTGAGACTGCAAGATATCGGGTAAATGTGTCTCCTTCATCGATGCTAGTCAATATGACTCCAAATGAGGTATGATATGGTAAGAATCCTTCGTTGGGATATCTAAAAGTATTTGGCTGTGATGCATTTGTGAATTTTCCCAAGGAAAAGAGGAACAAGTTGGACAATAAGACTATCAAATGTATTTTCATCGGATATAAAGAAGGGATAAAGGGATATAATATCTGGGATCCTGCATCAAGGAGAACAATGTACAATTGATATGTGGTCTTCAGAGAATTATGAGGTAAATATGATCCCGAGGAAGTTTTTCAGAATGAGAGTAATCCTGATACAATGTGGTTTGAACCGAGGAACAAATAAGATGATTCATATGATTTGACTGAATCCGAGGAAGAGGTGGAACATATGACTCCGGTGGTAAGGAGGTCAGAAAGAATAAGAAAACTAGTTTAAATGTATAGTCCACCTGACATCCATTTTGAATTTGTGCTAACTGCCATCGACGATGAGCTCAAATCGATTGGTGAGGCATTCGACTTGACAGAGGGTAAAATCTGGAAGGACACCATGGTCGAAGAGATGGAATCCTTGTACAAAAATGAGACATGGGATTTAGTAAAATTATATAGTGGAAGGAAGCTCGTTGGTAGCAAGTGGGTGTTCAAGAAGAAGATGAATGTCGTAGGACAAGTCGAGAAGTTAAAATATCGACAGGTAGTGAAAGGTTATTCCCAAGTCAAGGGAGTCGACTTCGGTGAGATTTTTTCCCCTGTTGCAAAACTAACTTCCATTAGAGTACTAATGTCTTTGGATGCAACATTCAATATAGAGACAAAACAAATGGATGTGAAAACAACGTTCCTACATGGGGACTTGGAAGAAGAAATCTACATGAAATAGCCTGAAGGATTTGTAGTAAAGGGCAAGCAAGAGTTGGTGTGCAAACTCAAAATATCCCTTTATGGTCTAAAAAAATCGCCAAGGATGTGGTACTAGAAGTTTGAGACTTACATCCTTAGTTTGGGATTTGTGAGAAGTAAATATGATCATTGCATATATTCCAAGGAAGAAGGTGGGTATTTCATATATGTATCTTTGTATGTCATGACATGTTGCTGATTGGAAACACCATGGATGCAATAAAGGAGGTGAAGAATTGACTATCCTCCAAGTTCGACATGAAGGATATCAGTGCAACTAACTTCATTATGGGAATGGAGATTAAGAGAGATCGAGCTGTTAGAAATATCTAGTTGAATCAGATAAAGTATGTTGACACAGTTCTGAAGCGATTCAACATGCAGTATTGTAAACCAGTGAAGGTGCCAATTCCAGTGGGAGCAAGGCTTACTGTTGAAAAATGTCCAATGACACATGAATAAATAGAGGGCATGGAATGTGTTACCTATGAAAGTGATTTTGGTAGTCTAATGTATGTGATGGTTTTCACTTGACCATACATTTACCATGCAGTGGGAGTGTTGAGAAGGTACATATTGACACCTGGAAATGAGCACTTGATAGCTGTCAATAGAGCATTCAGGTATTTGTGTGGCACGAAGGAATATGATATATGATACTGAGGAAGACTTTAAGGTGACAGTGGTAAAGTAGATGTACCTGGATTTATCGATGCCGACTGGGCTGGAGATATGGATCCATGAAGGTCGACCAAAAGATATGTCTTCAAAATGTTTGATGGAGCAATAAGCTAGATGAGTAAGTGACATGCAGTTGTATCCTTGTCAACAACAAAATTTGAATACATGGGGGCCACTCATGGAAGAAAAGAAGTGGTATGGATTCAAAGGTTGTGTTCAAGAATCAGGTTTGAGAAGAGGGTATGGAAATGAGTTACGATAGTCAAAGTGAAATATTTCTGGAAAAGAACCCTACTTATCATTGAAAGACTAAGTACATTGATGTACAATACCATTTCATAGGAGATATGGTGGAAAGTAACAAGGTGCTACTGGATAAAGTAGACACATTGGAAAGCATAACAGACTCGTTGACCAAGTCTGTGAGTGTTGTGAAGTTCTCTTGGTGTAGAGAGGCAATGGGAATTGTTTCCCTGAGTCTTTGAATGGAATATTAGGAATCTCTTGTTTCAACAAATAATACAACAAGTAGGATAATTTTGGGTTGTTATATTCTTTGCGGTGAAAGTCGAGTTGAGGTAGATCGATTGACGGTTGAAGGTCAAGGTGGATCCCCAACAAGTTGAAGGTTGAGGAAGTAGACTGGGAAAATTTGAAGTCGAAGGGATCAATGAAAATTCAACCGATAATAGGTCGTAGTGCAGGCTTTAGACGATCGACTAGAGACCAAATGAAGGCCAACTAGTAGTTGACTGGTAACCTGAATTGGAAGTCGAATGTAACATAATCCCTGAATTTATGGGATTTGTAGCCAATGATATGCATGGATCTATAACTGTTTATGGGCGCCAATATTTAGGTTTTTTCCTATTGTAAAGCCTATAAAGAGGTGTTTTGTAAGTCCATAAAGGCTAATGAATCATGTAACACACTTATGCAGGTTAATGCATGTGTAGGTGTAAGTTGTTGGTCATGCATATGTAAGCCGAATTGGCTACAAGGTTATTCTTGCACATGAAATAAGGTATGATGTCGATTGTGTCTTAGGTGTGGACCAAGGTTAGGCATGTAACCTTTTATTATTATTGAATATGAAAACAAGAGAGAAGAAAAATCAAAGGAATGTTGGTTTCTCCAGGTTAAGGGTTCCAGGGTAAAATCTCAGTGTATTGTGTGATTTCATGTTTTATTTGCATTCTTGATTAAATTATTCTTCTCTTCTTCTAGGATTAGTGTGGAAGTACCCTGCATTTCCTGACAACCATACCATACCAAGGCAAGGCAAGACATACCATACAATACCATACTATGGCAAGGCATGCCAAGGAAATGAATACCATATCATACCATACCATACCATACCAAGGAAAGGCAAGGCATACCATACCATATCATACCAAGGCAAGGCAAGGCATACCATACCTTTTCTTGCCTTGTATACCATACCATACTGTGAAAGGAAATGGAAAGGCAATGAAATACATACCATTATACCATACCATAACATACCATTTTCATTTCCAATTCATATCATTTCCATTGCTGATGCATACCATTTCCAATGCATACCATACCATACCATTGCCAATGCACACCATACAAGGCAATGGAAAGGAAATGCATACCATACCATACCATACCATTTCCAATGCATACCATACAAGGAAATGGCAAGGCAATGGATACCATACCATACCATACCATACAATGGCAAGGCAATGGTATACCATAACACGAATGGTATACCATACCATACAAGGAAATGGTATGGTATGCAATGGCAAGGCAATGCATACCATACCATACCATACCATACCATACCATACCAATGCACAACATACCATACCATACCATACCATACCATACCAATACAATGCATACCATACCATAGCATAACATTTCCAATGCATACCATACAATGGAAAGGAAATGCATACAATTTCCATTTCCAATGCATACCATTGCCATTGCCAATGGATACCATTTCCAATGCATCCCATACAATACCATACCATACCATAACATACAAGGAAATGTAAAGGCAATGCATACCACACCATACCATACCATACCATGAAAGGAAATGGCAAGGAAATGCATATCAGACCATAGCATACCATACCATAGCATACCATTGCCAATGCATATCATATAATGGAAAGGAAATTCATACCATTGCCAATGCATACCATTTACAATGCCAATGCATACCATACCATACCATACCATTCTAATGCATACCATACCATACCATTTACAATGCATACCATACAAGGAAATGCATACCATACCATACCATCCCATACAATGGTGAGGCAATGGTATACCATACCATACGAGGCAATTGTATGGTATGGTATGAAATGGCAAGGAAATCCATAGCATAGCATAGCATAACATATCATACCATATAATACAAAGGAAATGCATACCGTTTCCATTTCCAATGCATACCATTGCCATTACCAATGCATACCATAACATATCATACCATACCATTTCCAATGCATATCATACAAGGCAATGGTAAGGCAATGCATACCATACCATACCATACCATACCAATTGAAATGCATACCATACCATACCAATTGAAATGCATACCATACAATAGCAATGAAATGCATACCATTTCCATTGCCAATGCATACCATTTCCAATGCATACCATACCAAGAAAATGAATACCATACCATACCATTGACAATGCATACCATACAATGGAAAGCCAATGCAGACTATTTCCATTGCCAATGCATACCATTTCCAATGCATACCATACCATACCATACCATACCATTGCCAATGCATACCATACCATACCATACCATTGCCAATGCATACCATACAAGGCAATGGAAACACAATGCATACCATACCATACTATACCATGAAAGGAAATGGAAAGACAATGCATACCATACCAAGACAATCCATACCATACCATACCATACCATACCATTGCTAATACATACCATACAATGGAAAGAAAATGCATACGACTGACAATGCATACCATTGTGTTGAGGGGTCCTAAATCCCTTTAACTCAACAACAGGAACAAAACCCACCACCGAGGCCCAATTAGACTCTGCAGCATTTAATGGTGGAATGATTCTCTAGATATTGCGATCCGACCAATTAATCGATGGGATTTATGTTCTCTTGTGAAGGTTTCTCCTTCGGTTCAAAATTTCTCTTTTTTGTATTTTCTCTTAGGTGGGACCGATATAAGATAAAAGCTGGTATAAACCAAATAGGTAACAAAGTGGGAACAAGATTAACTACTGGAGAAGAGGTTAAGCTTGTGATAACCCTTTCACTATAGCATGCAGTCAATGATTCTCTACCACAAACCTAGTACTAATACATCAACTGTGCTAGTATTCCAATTATTGACTGAGATACAATTTATCATAAGAAAAATGCATGCGATAAACGATAGCAAGTAAAATAATTCACTCAACTCTAATCATTGATCACATAATAACACAACGATTTATCTTCATAATTAAATAAAAGAACTGTAAATCATTGCATCAGATAACTTATCAACATATTTAGTAGTTCTTACTCGTTACAACATCCATTCATGAGACGAAATAAGAAATAATTCTTCTCCACATCTAATCATACACGCTTTTGATAAAAAAAAACACAAACTTGTTTCTGGTCCCAAAAAGGACTTCTCAATTAAAGGCAGCTTCGACATAGTTCTTAACAAAACAAAAAATGAGGGTCTTTTCAACAACCATCGACCTCTAACTAACCGGTCGATGCTCTTATTTATAACATAAAATTAACTAAAAATAACAATTAAAGTGAAACTAAGTAAAAAAACAACTCACCACATGGTGCTTTCTTCTTTTAGTCTTCAAAAGTCATCTAATGGTTTCATTTGAGCAGATGAATCTTCTCATACTCTGACCACTAGACAAAAATATCCCCACACGTGTTAGCGTATGAAAACCTGTGTTGATCCATCAAGTCCAAAAGGATCTCCTTGATCTCTACTGCATGTTCCCGATTTGACTATTTTGGCACTTAACTATTGTAGCACTGTCCGAACTTTGACTGGGTGCCTCGTGAAATGCTGCACTTGTCCTGGTGCCATGTTCACTACCTTTGTTATTTCTGCAACCCACTATGAGTCTTGTTCAGTATGTAATTTGAAGATGTTCGCAAGTCGATAAAGTCATCAGGTGTGCCGAATTTCATAAGGCCAATGTCTCTCATTGCTCTGTTGACCTTGGTCCAATTATTTTTTCACTAGGACCACTTTTCTTGGATCTCTTGATGAGGCTCTTGGGCCATTCTCACCCAGTATTCAATCGATTTATTTATGCAGTCGATGCTACTATATCTGAGTACCCAAATTCCCTACTCTTCGACATCTCGACCCTGCTGAATGACGCTGATGTAGTCAATCCTTTTCACAACTTGGTGCACTTTCTCATACCACCTCTCCATATATTTACACATTTCCAGTGCCATGAGGGTGTCTTCTTGGTACTCGACTATTCTTGTAGTGAACAAATGCGGCTCATTTGCAAATTTATTATAGGTTTCTTGGAAATTGTTCCTCGGGAACACCGCGGCTTGTGTGGTATCCTGATAATAATTTTTCAAATGGGGCAGATGCTCTAACTCTTTCAGGGCAGCAACCAATTCCTCTTCATCCCTTTTTTCTCTGTCCAGGGTGGCATTAGAGATTGCCATCCCTGCGCCTATAAGTTTAGATGTTTCGACATGCTATGTATTTATAAAATTTTCCTCCATGGTTATGAGGATGGAGAGATCTAGAGTGATTCTCCTCTTCTTGGTGGTTCTCTGCACGATAGATTTTATTTTCCGGTCATAAGAGATGGCGTGTATTCAACTAATTCATCCACGGGTTTGGGGATTTGCTGATCTTCCCAGGTGAGTGTATTCCCCAGACTCTCGATGGTATATATTTGTTCAAGACCGGGTTCTTTAACTTCCTCCCTGTGTTTTGAAGGACCGACTTCTATTTTTCACTCATCGGGGAGTTGAGTACCGATTGAAATTGAGGCATCGGGGGTAGGCTTGGTACTTGTTCATTGGTTGTTGAGATGTTGATTTCCTACTGTGGAGCTTCTTCCTTTCATTCACTCGACCCTGGATTTTCCTTCGAACTATCCACTTGGGTCTCTGGTGCATTAGACAACTCAGTGTCTAATACACTCTCGACTTCTTATTCATTCTGTGGAAGCCCCTGAATTCGAGCATTGGGAGTTGGGGAAGATGTCTTCTCTTCCTCCTTTTCCTCTAAGATATGTATAGGGTTGACAAGGGATACCTATGGGTTCTCATCATCATCATATATTTTTATTAATTCATGGAGGGGGTCTGATGAACTTGTTCCCACTGATACCTGACTGTCTTCAGTTGAGCTGAAACACCCATCGGTGATCCAACCTATGGCGTTGTGATTTTAGGGTCGTATAACTTGGCGATTTCATTGATGTCTATCAGTTCAGAGACACTTGGGCCTATTTGGATTTCATCGGGGTTGTCGGCAGGGGATCCTGTCATGCTTGTTAGGTCTGGGTCATATTGTAGCTGATAAATTATCCACTGCGCTTGTTTTTATCATGAGTAACCCCCTCTCCCGTGCATCCTGAGTCATAGAGAAACCTATATCTTACACTGGGCTACCAGGGGGACCTCTGTTGCTTCAACCACTATCATTTCTTCTCTGACTCTAAGGGCCCCTTGAGTCGATTGTTCTATGATCTTCGTCTGTTCATCCAGGCTCATGGCCTTGAACCTGGTCATTTTGGGGTCAACCATCCTTGCCACCACTTCGCCCAAGTCTTGGGCATTTTCTGTGAAGACTTCATCTTCAAATTTTTCATGGGCGTATGGCCAGCAAGATGACACTTGCGAGGCATGTTTCAAGACCAAGCCCTTTGTATCATGCTTGCAGAATCGACTGATCTGGAATCTGAACTCTAATTGGCTCATCCCTTCTTGTTTGTCTTGAGCGGTGTCCTTCACCATGTAGAATCCTACATGGAAACCATAGGGTATGAACGCCATTTTCTTGTCCTTGACCAGAGTGGCATTGTAGCCTTGCAGGATGGTCTGGTAGCATATCTCTCCCACTACAAGCCGGTCAGGGACATGTGTTGGCAGGAGATGAGGTGCTCTCATGGCCAAAAATACCCTGATGTAGGTATCATGCTCATCTAAATACTAGTGGATGACCTTTGATATAATCTTTTTGGCCACTGTTGATAGTCTCGAACATTCTTTCTTGAAAATAATAAAATAAATACTTGAGATGAATTCATCGCAGATGAGGTAGTATGATTTTTTGTACTTGTTCTCCCATAAGATGCTGAAATATATGTGGACTGAGAGTTCAATGACATGCCACCTCAGGTTCATGCCAACAAAAACATTTCTGGTGCACATGACATCAAGTAGATGTGAATCCATGGAGAATGTTGGTGTCTCTCCTTCCTTCGGGGTCTGAGCCTATTGTATGCAGATGATAAGTTGCTTAGAAATGATTGCTCCCTAGTTAAAGCCACTCCCGAAAATGGCCACTAAGTAAGCTAGAGGCATCCATGCCTCTGAAAACCTGAAGCAATCCTTCTCTTCATATAATCGGTAGATGAGATCCATTAGGTAGATGTATGGATTACTTAGGTTGGTCGTTTGGTACCAGCCGGTGCTCTGGTTGGTGTATTTATTATTTCTCTCCACCATGAGGCCATTACCCAAATGGTGTCATGGTGCTCATAGAAGTTTACGACAAAATATATGTTTAGTCGCTCCTCAAGGTCTCTAATCTTGTAATACTTATGGACCTATACCAAAAGGAAGACCCTGACACATCCACCACTGTCGTCATTGACTAAATACTTCTGTGTGTCTGTGTGGTCGATGAAACACTACAAAAGTTATATACAGGGAAACAAAGGGTTTCTTCTTGCTACCATGTGTAGGTACGACCGTTGTATATTCAGGAATACCCAGTCTTCGACTGCTCTCACATCTAGGTCACTGTGTGGGATGTGTTCTGGGAATTCCTTCCAGTTGATCTTTTTGAAGAATACTCTCCAATGTGGGAGTGTTGTCTTGGTCCTTGTGGTTGCCTTTGTGTCTCCAAAGGTCGAAGGTTGAATGAAAACCTTCTTTGTATATGTCTTAATAACTGGTTTCAGCCTTAGAGTGTATTCCAACTGTTTTGCGACCCCTAGAGAGGAAACTTCACCTACCTCAGACTCCTTCAATTTTGGCACCCTCAATGATCGTCTATTGTTCGGATTCCTTGACAGCATTGTTCTTGCAACTGAAAAAATCAAAGTTTAGATACTATGCAAAGAACATAACTGGATAGAAAATATATAAATTGTATCCACATAAAAATCATAGACTTGGATACATACCTGTAAATCTTGCTAAACCTGGTTATTCGATACTCATGAGAACTCTGCAGCTTTCGAATTTCTCATCTCCCTTTCTCCGGATTCTCTAAAACTTATTTGCACATAGAATGGTTTCATTTATAATGGATCAAGAGAATTTAAACTAGGGAAGAACTTACCATGTCATATCAACCATTTAATTTGGGTGATGAGTGAAATTCAAACAAATCTACTGCCAAATCTATGCAACTTAAATTGATCGTGGGTTGACAGCGGAGGCGCGGAAGGTGATGTGGTTTATCGATAATTTCAAACGACTATTTTGATTTGCACACAAAGTAGAAACTAATGTGATATTTGGTATTAATTAACCCCTTAAATGCTAAAAATCTAATCATATCTAATGCTAAAATGTCCCATCGTGTCACTTTCTTATTGGGTGGATCGGGGACCGGTGTTGTGCTACGAACATTTTCGTCGGTGTCCCTCGTAAAAGCTCTGACACCGATAAATCTCATCATATAATTCCATTGTAGAAAATTTGGCTCAGAGGTGTGACTTGGACCTAGGGAACCAAGAATGACTCAGGGTAAAACTAAACCATACAGTACTCCAATACGGCATAGACACATGGTGTTCAAGACTGGTGACTTAATTCACATGTATTAGTCAGAATAGGGATTTTATTCAAGTTTTGATTTCTAAAATAAACCTGGGCTCACCAATGCCAAAAAGGTATAAGGGGTCAGAGATCGATGATAAACCTATCACGTGTTTTTCTTCGGATTAATTCCTCGAAAAAAATATTGATGCCAAAACACTTCAGGAATCAGTGATCGGGAAAAATCTTTAGCGTGGTTAGAATGTTCATCGCGATTCAGTCTTCTCTGATTTTTGACCCTTGAACAAGTTTTGTGGAAACATTGGTTGTGGTTGACCACTTTTGAGACTTCGATAGGCTGGTCGAAGATGGAGCACCGAGGCAGAGCGGAGATCGTGGGATCTCGATTGTTTTGCAGGCTTGTGGATCCATCAAAGGGTTTTAGGGTTTATGTAACGGGTTAATGGATGTCGGCCCATGGGTTTACCCATGTTTAGGCCTTTTTTTAATGATATAAATAAGTAGTTAGGCGATGAAAGAAGTAGCGTGGCTTAGTCCATTATGACTTGTATTTGGATTTGTGCAAGAATGTGTTAAGGGCTTGCAAAGTTAAGTGCAAGTGTTTTGTAAGTGCTTTGTTCTATCAAGGAGTTGGCTCTGTTCCTTGACCTAATTTTGAGGAAGGTGGATCTAGTGCGTTGTGCGTAGATCACCTGTCCAGTGAAAAGTTGGGCCCTGTGGCTTTGTGCGTAGGAGAAAAAGAATGTAAGGATATTGAATACAAATAAAGAAGAAGAAGAATTTGGTGGACATAGCCCCACACTGGGGTGAACCACGTATATCCTGCGTTGATGTGCTTTGTGAAATGTTGTGATGTTGTTTATGTTGTTTATCTCTTAGAGTATTGATATTTATATATGTTGGATGGATGTATGGATGATTAGTGCTATATTGATGGTAAATGAATGCTAGATATGACCTAATACTATGTGCTAAGTGATGGGAATTACTTTATCTTTATTGTTACTGTGATGATCTATAATAAGGGTTTAATTTGCGATGTGAATAAGGCTCAAGGACTAATGCATGTTGTTGGCTAAGTGCTCTTTTAAGTATTATAATCATAGATCTATGTCCCAGCTTGGTTGTAGAGACCTGAGTCCTGCAACCCCCCTTTCCTCTACCTCGGGTGAGACTTCATCTGCTTCGCAGGTGTTGTCGAAAGGGTTGGTAGTTAGGGTTTTTTTGGTGCACTGTTGAAGAGTTGAACCCTGGGTCTGCCCCTGTGCCAACAAATGGTTCCGTTTCCAGGACCTGAAACTATGATTGTTGGGAACTGAAGAAAATAAATCTTTGTGCGTATATTTTTTGCTATAGTGTGCAATATTCTACTTGACTTGTGAAGGTCAATTCTAAGAAAGGAACCAGATCTGAAGAAAGGGGGTAAGATCTTAAAGATTTGTGCTCTGGTAAAGGTAAGCTAAGTGGAATTTTTTTCTTCGAAAGTATGAATCTAGGTATGTTTGATAGATTTTGTTCTAGTCTAAATGTTAGGGCACAGATAGAAGAAAGAGTTGATCTGAATAAATTTGTTAGAAATAGAGAAAAATATGTTATTCCTATGCATAGAAATAATTTTTGGACTAATAAGTGGATGCAGGAACCTAGAAAGAATTTTTTCAGATTGTAGGTACAACAATGTGATCCTAGTGCGTAGTACAAGAAAGGCTGGGGATCATTTAAAATAAAGAGAGGATTGACACTATGTTACAATTGCAGAAGATCAAGACATCTTGCTAAATAATTCCATGGTATAGGCCCTCTTTGTCATGAGGTTGAGGATTGCCTAAGAATGATTGCTAAAGTTGAAAAGATGAATATGATACAAGAACACTATAAATAAGGTCAAGAAACTAAGGATATGTTAAAGAATCATACATAAAAGGAGTCAGAGACTATGCTAAAACAATTAAAAGAAGAAATGGATGATCACAGAGACATCAGTTTACCAGAGATCCTGAAAGAAAAACAATGAGTAGTTACAAGAGTAGAAGACTTCAACATAGACTGTGTATTGGATGAAGAAACACATGTGAATATTATGCCAGAAAGCACTTGGGAAATTTTGGGAAAGCTTGCTATGATACCTTCAATGGGAAGAATAGGCTTGCTTAAAGGAAATATGATAACCTTATGTGGAAGAGCTACTAATCTAAATATGATTTCTCACGAAACGTCAACAAAAGAGGACTTTGAAGTTATTAGGTTTGTTGAGAACAATTCCCCTTTCCCTCTTTTATTAGGAAATACTTGGATTGAGAAAGATCATATCAGAAGGCAAGCAGAGGAGGAAGCCACATAAAATAAAAAGAAAGAACTAAGGGATTTCATAGCTCGAAGAATAGATCGATTGATAGAAGAATGAGAAGTTGAGTTGAAGCATCAAAACAAAAGAGAAGTAGTTGTTAAATTTGAAAGAGTGCAAGAAGGATTGAAGGAACTATCCATGCAAGAAGAAAGTATGTCCACCCAAGACCTAGTAAGCAAAGAGGTATTATCTCTGACCCCTTTGAAAGAAAACCAACAACGCGAAGTCACTACACTAAGAATAGATAAGAATAAAAATGGAAAGAGGAATCCAGAGACTTAGATCACATGAAAGAAGGCAAGGAAGCTTAGTAAGAAGAAAGCCAAGTTAGAAAAACTACGGGAAATTCCAGAAAAGACTTCGTAGGAGATAGATCTGCAGAACTCAAACTTCGCTGGAATAGAAAAACAACGCAGAATGGGACTTCTCCATGGCAAAGCTATATAACCATTGGAGGTGCCTCGACTGTTAGACTAACACTCTAGAATAGATAGAAACGTAGTTACTGCCAGAAAGATTGCCATTGGACTGTTGAGACCGCGCCATAAAGGATGGATTTGTATTGATTAAGGCATTCCTACCCATTGGAGGAATCCATTACGATGTTGCTTATTTAACCCGTCGGACGCTGTGCCGTGACCACTTTTTGAAAATCAAGATATTTGACCTTACAAAGAATTGATTGCATATCATGCTATGCTTTCTAGACCTCACCATCCATTTGAGTATATTTCATGTCCATTCGCCTACCCGATTTATTTTATTACAAGTGTGAATGTCGGATGAACAGAGTGCCATAGAGAAGTCTCAGGAGGAGATACTTATAGACCTCATGACTGAGAGAGTCATGTATGTGGTAATACAGGCGTCGTCGACTAGCATATTGCAAGCATCCCCCTTTACTGGATGTCATTCTGGCTTCACTACTGAGAAACAAATAAATCACCGCGACAATTTGGCTAACGTGAAGCAGATCCCATCGGTCTTAATAGACTATAACCCACCTTTGGCTGGTGCAGTTAATCATGACATCATCCCATGGGATTTTGAGTACACACTGATCATTGCGTACATATTGAAGGGGATACACGTAGTTGGACCGCAATTAGAACATATCCCAGCACTGAAGAATAATGAATTCAACCTCAGAGACAGGAAGAACTATGCGATGCTCGCACCACATAGGTATTTGATGAAGACGTCTGGGAAGAAGCCGCACATAGTCTCCCAACCATAGATAAAGGAGATCACATAATTGAATATCTTGAATGTAATGAATATCCCCCACTTCGATCGACATCAGGAGGTTAACACTTGCGTTAAAATTCTCCTGTTGTGCTACCATGGAGGGTATATTTTGCTCGACAGGCGTGTCACTATGGATTCGACATTGATCCAACTCATCACAGAATTGAGCATGCAGGGACCAGACCCTCACCAGTTCTACCCAGGGAAGAATTCAGATCACTCCTTGGTGCAACGCATAAAGGAGTCCTATGGAAATGTAGAGAAGGGAAAGCGAGGCTACAAGGTAGCCTCCATCCAGGATGGCACAGTGCACCTAGCTTGTCAGCTTATAGCTGGTAAGCTCGTCAGAAAGAACCACTCAACGTAGGTCATTGGATTTGTAGTAGACCTCACAGGGAAGTGCGTAGAAGGAATTCATATGAATTGGGTGAGTTACCTCGTCAACAAGATGGAAAATGACTGCCACAAAGTACAATATCAAGGGTATGCATTTCATTTCAGTTGGCTACTAATATTGATCTCATTTGTCTCTTGGAAAATGCCGGAAGGAGAAATCTTCCTAGAAGTTGACCCATCAGATCTATTGGCCACAAGGTTCTCCACCTTGTGGTATACAAACAATATGGCGAAGCAGTGGAAATTGAACGCAATGTTCCATTCTTACTACTTATAGCTAAAACACACCATTGAATCATTCTCACGAATGAACCTGAACACTTTGCATCAGTACAGGCCTCTAGAAAAGTTACGCGTAGATCAACACTTCAATTATATCACTACACGCAAGCATGAAAGTAAGGAGGAGCTGCAGTCCCATTACTAGCTGATTAACAAAGACATGTAGGAGATCACTAAATAATGGAAAGAAAAGTTCCTTGTATTGATGGAAGATGCAGAACTATCCAACCCCGACATCATCGGAAGTCCATTAGTCACCCGGGTCGAACATGGTGGACAAAAGAAAAAGAAGAGAAAGGAGGATGTCCAAAACATAGAAAGTGATGAGGAGGACAACACATCATAGGAAAGTGGGTTGGAATCGCCTGTAGGAGGAGGAGGAGGAGACAAAGTGAACCAATAATAAGGAGGGGAAGAAGGAGAAAAGAAAGACAAAGGAAAATTGACACCACTGAAGGACCCCCTATTGAGGCCGAAACATCGAAGAAAAGGAAGGTTTCTCTACAGAAACCCTCAACAAGAAAGAAGATCTGAGCCAATAAGCCTTAGTCGAAGATTGTTCTCATAGTGGACGATGTCGATCTCATCATCACAACCGTAGAGGATGCTTCAAAGGATATCCTACAGATATATGAAGCAAAACAAAAAACATTGTATGACAGAATAGAGAAGGAGCTCAAGAACATACAACAATCTATCCATTCGAGCTACACAGTACCTACTGCGCCTTCTTCAATAAAAATTGTATAATTGTGGTATGAGCCCACCCAATTACAGAGATTATTAAATGCAATAGAGGCTTGACTTCATCGAGTCCAAGAAGAAAAGGAGTAGGCTATAGAAGCCATGAAGAAAGAAAAGGAGAAGGTGTTACAACAAATTTGAGTTGCGCAGCAGGAGAAAGATGAAATCAGGGCGATGTTCAAGGAGGATAAAGAGAAGATGTAGAAAGAAAAAGACCAACTACTCATAGAGCAGATTGCAATCAAAGAGGTAGTAACTAAAGAACTTTTCTCTCTGCCAGGCTTGGAAAAAGAGGAACCAGAGTCAACTGAGATGCAAGTGGGGAAGCTCCATGAAGCTATTCAACAGCTTCAAGCAATAGTAATGGAGCTAGAAATCCAAGTAGTGCGGAACACTCCCCAATAAGTGAGCGATTAGAGGGAAAAAGATGCCAAGAACGTAGTAGAAGGAATCATGGAAATCACCTCAGAGTGTAAGAAACTGAGTGATCAGAGTGTGCATACCTATGAGCACCTTGCATAAGATCCAATGCTGAAGAAACTGGAAGCACAACTCCAGGAGGCGAAGCAACATGCATCCACTGTGCAAGCACAGATGAAGCTGCTTACTGTAGTTGAGAAAATGAAGCGATCATAGGAATAGCGTGCAATCGAACAGGTTACTTCAATCCAGAGGAAATTCATGGAGGTGACACAGAGACTCCAGCTGGTACAGGATGAATCCTGCATGCTTTTTGAAGAGATCGAAGGCCAAGGATCGTAGCTAGACCAACTGTTTGCGACAACAGAACAATGTCTGGAAGGGCTTGTTAGTGAGAAAGTGATTCATGAGTTCGATGAGTAGAAAGCTCTGGTGAAGAAGCAAGTTGAGTCTTATCGAGCCAAACTTGAGGCCTTTGAAGCAGTGTTTCCCATATCTGAATGACTCGGGATGTGTCACAGGTGATTGTTGGGGGCCCGTTAGCCCTTGACCAAGTTTTTTGGAAACATTGGTCGTGGTTGACTACTTTTGGGACTTCGATAGGCTGGTCGAGGATGGAGCACCCAAGAGGAGTGGAGATCGCTAGATCTTTTTTTTTTGCGGGCTTGTGGACCCAGCAAAGGGTTTTAGGGTTTATGTAACGGGTTAAGGGATGTCGGCCCATGGGTTTACCCATGTTTAGGCCTTTTTGTAATAATATAAATAAGTAGCTAGGCAATGAAAGAAGTAGTGTGGCTTAGTGCATGATGACTTGTATTTGTCTTTGTGCAAGAATGTGTTAAGGGATTGCAAAGTTAAGTGCAAGTGTTTTGTGAGTGCTTTGTAATATCAAGGAGTTGGCTTTGTGCCTTGACCTTATTTTGAGGAAAGTGGATCTAGTGCGTTGTGTGCAGATCACCTGTCCAGTGCGAAGTTGGGCCGTGTGGGTCTATGCACAGGAGTAGAAGAATGTAAGGAGCTTGAATATTAATCAAGAACAAGAATAAGTTGGTTGACGTAGCCCCACACTGGGGTGAACCACATATATCCTGCGTTGATGTTCTTTGTGCAATGTTGTGATGTTGTTTATGTTGTTTATGTTGGATGGATGTATGGATTCTCAGTGCTATATTGATGGTAAATGAATGCTAGATCTGACCTAATTCTATGTGCTAAGTGATGGGAAGTACTTGATCTTTATTGTTACTGTGTTGATCTGTAATAAGGGTTTAATTTACGATGTGAATAAGGCTCGAGAACTAATGCATGTTGTTGGCTAAGTGCTCTGTTAAGTATTGTAATCACAGATCTGTGTACCAGCTTGGTTGTAGACACCTGAGTCATGCAACCCCCATTGCCTCTATCTCGGGTGAGACTTCATCTTCTTTGCAGGTGTTTATGAAAGGTCTGGTAGTTAGGGTTTTGTTGGTCCGTTGTTGAAGCATTGAACCCTAGGTTTTCCCTTGTGCCAACACAGATTCTGAAAAGGGTGTTGGGTATCGACTATCATCTATATCGCTTCTTTATTCGTTAATGATTACTCCATTCTCCTTTTACTAATTCCGAAGGGGATCGGATATCGATGATGTCCGTATGTGATACTCTTCATGAAACAAAATATCCTTTCTCCGACATCGATGAATATCGGTGCTTGATGACTGAGGTTTTTCGAGTGATTCTTTTTCATCTTTTAATTCATTCCGATGCCGAATTTGAGCACGTTGGGTGAAGTGTTTTGGTTGTTGATTCTTTGTTTAAAGGTTAAGACTTTTTAAGTCATGAGATTTCATAAATTTGAACAAACCTTGAATGACTAATGAGATTCAAGATAATAAGCAAAGGAAAATTTTCCCAAAAATGAAGTCGAATAAGACAACGCAAAAGATCAAGTGGTACCCAAAAAGTAAAAAATTGACATAGGATTTTTAGGGTGTGTTGAGTGCTCAACAAATGGTGATTTACTGGGCGAAAGAAGAATCTCTGTTCCTCCCTCAGGCTCGACTGATGGAAAATATGGTGAATAACTTAACTGGTTTTTATGAGATCCCCTTTCACCCTTGTATTTGAAATTCCCCAGTTGACACATTCGACCCTACTTGTGGGGTTTCCAACCTTTATTCAAATTTTGTTTCCTTGTAACCCTAACTCATGATCCCCTTGACCAAAGTTTGGTAAAGAGTTCACTGGCACTAGGCCTTTTAGTTACCCTTATTCATTTTCTACGGTGTTGTTCCATTTCCAATGAGCGTCCATAGCCCCAGCGGAGTCACCTCGATGTCACAGAACTTGCTCTGCTACCAGTGAGCGTCCATAGCCCCAAAGGAGATATCTACATACACTCTCCTATTGTGCGCTCATTTGATATATTTGGTTTTATTTTTCTACATAATTCCTTGAGTGAGTGGAAGGGGAGGATGTCTGTTATTTGCAAGAATGAGATGGTTAAGGTGAAATTGTTCTAGCTCTGTCTCTGAGGTACATGTATTCCTTTCCATCTTACCATATTTACCTTAAGGTTTTCACCAGACCACCAGGAAAACACTTCCACATTTCTCCAAAGTTGTTCATCTGCGCAGGTTAGATAGAGAATCCCTTGAAACAACCACAGGTTCCCCAATGTTTCTTGTGTTGTATGTGAGCGATGATTTAGGAAAAGATTTTGCCACGTTGGATGATTTGAGGTCAACCATTGTATTTCTAAAAACAGTCTTCAAAATCTCTGAATCACAATCACAAAAGATAAAACAAAAAATGTATAAATGAAAAATATAAATCGACGTATCTAAAGTAAACATCGTGAAAACATAGACACAAAAAATCCTTTTTTTTAATGGAAATATTGTTTTAGGGATTGGCCATTCACTGGGAGGGCGTCAGGTTCCCCCCTCAGATTTTTTAGTTGGTACATACCTAAACTAATCTTCTCGGCCACCTAGAAAGGTTTGAGCCATAGATTCTGAAACTTAGAATGTTTTCCTTTAGGCTCATTTGCTTTGTCCCATTTTAGGACTAAGTCTCCTACCTCAAAATTCTTATCTTTAGTCTTATGCTTATCAAACCACCTTTTAACTATCTGCTGGTGAGCTATGAACTTTGATTTAGCTTTCTCCCTTTCTTCTTCTAGGATGAACAGGGTGTCAATTATTTGTTGTATGACTGATGAATGCTTTCCTCTGGAATCCTGAGCAAGTTGAAGAGATGGAAGATAAATCCCATTCGGGAGAATGGATTCCTGTCTGTATACCAGAAATTATGGGGAATTCCTTATAGCTTCCTTGGGTATGACTCTATCATCCCATAAAGAATTATGAAGTGAATTGTGCCAATTCCTCTGGTTTTCTGCAATTGTTTTCTTTAATATTCTCATTAGGTTATTATTAGTTGATTCTGCCACTCCGTTTCCTTGTGGATAATAGTTTCTAGAGTATCTAAATATGATTCCTTTGTCTAGGAAAAAATCTGTTAATAATATGGAAGAAAGGTAAGATGCATTATCAAAAACAAGGACAGAAGGTACATCGAACCTAGTGATCATCTATTGTTTTATGAATTGGATCACCACCTTCTCATTTATGTGAGTCAGAGGGATGGACTCTGCCCATTTTGTGAAATAGTCTGTGGTAGTCAGTATGTACCTATGCTGTTTTGAGGAACTTGGTGTAATTTCTCCTATGATATCTAAATCCCATTTCTCAAATGTTCTTGAAACAACCACCGGTTGAAGTGGGAAAATTTCTCTCTTCTCCCTTCCAGTACTTATTTGACAAGTCTTACCGTTTCTAGCATATGTGTGAGCATCTTTGAATAAAGTAGGCCAATAATAGCCAACTCTCAATATCTTGTGAGTGGTGGTGTTTCCTGCAAAATGTCCACAAACAAGACCATCATGGAGCTCTTTCAGAACTTTGTCCGTGTCTTCATGTTCGAGACATATTAGAAGTACCCCATCATAATTAACCCAGAAGAGTACCGAATTTATGAGGTGATATTGCGCGGATTTTAACCTGAGAGATATTATTTCCCTAAGGTTTAGGTTTTCTGGCAAAGTCCCATGGTGCAGGAGATAAGTTAGTTTCTCGTACCAAGACTCTTTCCCTGGGGAGACATATGAAGCTTCACCACACCATAATGCCAATTCATTCTCCTATTCGGGGTCATCATTTACTTGGTCCTAAGCTTTGACTGCTAGTTTTTATAACCCTTTTCCTTTAACTAGTTTAGTGGGTTTTATATCTAGATCAAATTCTTGGACTACTTCCATCTAGTTTCCTTTTCTTTCCCTCATATCCTGTTGAGTAAATAGGGATCAGACTGCAGGGTGAGGCACAATTACTTTGGTGTGGTTCTTGAGGATATAAGATCTGAAGTGGTTTACTGCCTTGTATACTGCATAAGCCTACTTATCTATATCAGGGTAATTTAGTTCACCCCCCTGGAGATTAGTGCTCATGAATGACACCAGGGCCTCATTGTTGTCATCATGCTTCTGAGATAATACTCCGAATAAATATTGGTCGGAGGTGAAAGTATAGAGGAATAAATATTTATTGAAATCAAGAATTCACAACACTGGGGTTTGAGATATTACAGTCTTAATATTGATGAAATAATTCTTTCATTCATCATCCCACTTAAATTCAACATCTTTATGAATCATTTTTTTTAAGGTTTTGATAGTTTCCGTGAAATCAGGGGTGGATTTCCTCACAAAATTGATTTTCCCGAAGAACGATTGCATAGCCTTTTTTTTGTGAGGTAAGGGAAGATGAGATATAGCCTTAATCCTTTCTAGATCTATGCCAATTCCTTCTTGATATATAATGTGGCCCAACAACTTACCTTCTTCAACACCGAAAATAGTTTTCTTAGGGTTTAAGGATATACTGTATTTCCTACAGCTTTCGAAAATCCAGATTAAATGTTGGATGTGATATTCTATATTCTTTGAATAAAAAATCATGTTGTCTAGGTAGACTAATACACACTTGTTGATTAGTCCCCAAAATGCTACGTCCATGGACCTCTGGAAGGTTTCCCCTGCGTTGATTAACCCAAAGGGCATGCGTTTTTAAGTGAAGGTTCCCCACTTGGTTCCAAAGGTAGTTTTAAAGCGCTCTTATTCTGGAACTAGAACCTGGTTGTAACCTGAGAAATCGTCCAGTAAGGAGAAAATCTTAGATCCAGATACGATCTGCAGGAGCTGCTCCATTGGTGGGACTGGGTAGTTGTCCTTTTCTAAAACTCTGTTGATATTTCTAAAATCTACACACAAGCGGATTTCTCTAGACTTTTTCCTTACAGAAACCAAGTTTGCTACCCAGGCAGAGTGTCTAACCTGTAAGATAATTTTGGCATCTAACTGTTTCTTTAACTCCTATCACATGAGGGGCTCTAGGGATGGGTGGTATTTCTGAAGCTTCTGTTGGAAGGGTTTTACTTTAGGCTTTAAAGGGATAGTGTGTTGAATGATAAAGGTATCATAAGTTTTCATATGTTGGTAGGACCACGCAAAGACATATTGATATTGTCTGAAAAGTTTGAGGTAGGCCTTCCTTTCCTCTTTAGATGTTGTCTTTCCAAGGTTTACATTTTTTGGGTTTTCCGGGGTTTCAATATTTATAGTTCATGCATGGGAAAAGAACTACCGGTTTTTGTGTTTTTTAACCCCTTAAATCTTTCCCTTAGGTCAAAAAGGTTTTCTAAATTGGCTATTCCCTTCGATATCGTGTGAGACTTCAATTTGTCATTCGGTTGATATGTCTGAGGATCGGTTCCTGTTGATTGTTCCTAGAATGTTTCATCATCAATAGCCAAGTCTTTAAAATTATCATGTTTGGTCAGAAAGTTTATAATCTGTTCATATCCTTCAAAAACCTTCCAATTAGAAATATTGTTGGGCACCGAGGGTTTGTAGATAAATTATACAGTGATTTGGGAGGCTTCATAATCTTATAGAGGTGATAGACTTGAATCAATGGTGGCTAGGGAATCAACAAGTATGTTGTTTTCTCTGGGAATCACTGTAATGTTGAAAGCTTCAAAATGCTCTATTAGCATGTCCACTTCATGTTGGTAATTCTTCAGGTGTGGAGAATTGCAATGTATAGTATTCCTTACTTGTCTAACAATGATTTCAGAATCTCCAAAAACCTTCACTTCTTTAACACTCAAATCCATGGCTTTCTTTATCCCTTGTATTAGAGCTTCATATTCAGTGGTATTGTTTGTGCATTCAAACTCTAATCTACAGGAAAGGAAATGTCATTTACCTTTTGGATCAATGAGGATGCACCCTTCCACAAATCCTTCTTGTGATTTAGAGCCATCAAAGTATAATGTCCAAACCGTTGGACAACTGAGAGGGGGGGTGAATTAGTTGTCACCGTGCTTAAACAATTATGCTTCTTTTAAAATATTTACAAGGCACTCAATGATGATCACAATAATGTAGGGAAATGAACGATGGCACATTCAACATCAGTCACATATATGAGAAACACATAGACAGATATTTCCCAAGGAAACCCATACAGGGTAAAAAACTCTTCTTCTTTATATGATAAGTATTATTTACATTCTTTACATTATCATACATTTGAGCACCAACTCATTGTGAGGCTACAACCTCTGTTTTGCAAGCTGCAACTTGCTGAGAGCACCAACTCTCTGTTTTTCTCTAGCACCCACTAGAAGGAAGCACCAACTCTCTGGTTTCTCTAGCACCAACTAGAAGGAAGCACCAACTCCCTATGTTCAATCCCCCACTTGAACCTCTGAGGACACCAGTCCTCCCTAGCACCTCCCAACCTCCCTGGATTATGAATATGAAATACTGAAACCTATTATAGTGATATAGTGTTCATTAACAACTTACCAGTCTCATCACTATTTTGCAAGATTTTGCTACTCAGACTTCCTCGCTGTCTTCCAGCATGCATCCGCTGCCCATTCTGTTCTTCTGATTTTATGCTCTGTGTGCCATGTCCATTCACTGCACAATTCTTCTTATGTTCTTTTCAACTACTACACTCTAATCCTTCTTCATGCATGAATCACCTTCAACAACATCCACAACAATCCTAGCAACAAAAACAACCACATCTCTTCTCTGTACTGTGTATTTATAGCTTTTGTGCACCTTGTGCATGCAATGCGCACAATCCCTCTGCATACTCATACCGTGATGATATCCTCCACAACTTGAGTGATCTGTCTAATCATCATCGTGACTTTTCAGCTTCTCTGGCCGTTTTCCCACTCGTTCAGCATCACTGTATGTTATGCTAAGATTCCTCAGCCTCTCTGGCAGTTGAGACTCTTCGTCTTCTCTGTGACAGATGAGCTCGCCTTCTCTGTTCCAGTTACAGGCTTCAATGCTCATCCAACTGTCAATCGCCTCCATGAGCATCTTCATCCCCCTTGAATATTCCCAGAGACTCTTCATCTCCTCTGTTAATAACCCCGAAGTATCTTTGATTCCTCTGGCATAAACCATTAATGGTTCTGGCAGTTACACTGTGATGTGAAATAGTAGCCCTCCGATCTCCTTCAGTTTCATCTACACCATTGGATTAGCTGTGATTTATGCGTTTCTCACTTTCGTAATTTAGATATTTTGCGATGAGGCATCTTGACTCTTCATGTTGCGAGCTCTGAAAAGGAGCTTGGCTACTCTAGCTCCCTCCTCTACGTGACCACAGGCAGTGACCACCGGTTATAGCGATATTTCACCTTTCCGGTATTTCAACATTCGTATGATCCCGTGTCTTGACACTCCTAGATGAGATCCCCGAAATTCTGAGGTGGAGCTTATCTGCACTAGGTCCTTCCTCCACGTGACCACATGTGGTGACCACCGGTTATAGTGATATTTCACCTTTTCGATATTTCAACATTCGTATGATCCCATGTCTTGACAATCCCAGACGCGATCCCCAAAATTCTGAGGTGGAGCTTATCTGCACTAGGTCCTTCCTCCACGTGACCATGGCTATGACCAAGTTCTTATGCATAAAGTGTTAAAAAAATGAGAGGGGGGGGGGGTGAATCAATTGTTACCGTGCTTAAACAATTATGGTTCTTTTAAACTCTTTGTAGAGACACTGAATGATGATCACAATAATGCAGGGAAATAAACAATGACACTTTCAACATCATTCACATATACGAGAAACACAGAGACAAATATTTCCCGAGGAAACCCATGCAAGGTAAAAACCTCTTTTTCTTTATATGATAAGTAATGGTTACATTATTTACAGTATCATACATATGAGAACCAACTCATAATGAGGCTACAACCTCAGTTTTGCAAGATGCAACTTGATGAGAGCACCAACTCTTTGTTTTCTCTAGCACCCACTAGAGGGAAGCACCAACTCCCTGGTTTCTCTAGCACCAACTAGAAGAAAGCACCAACTCCCTGGTTTTTCTAGCACCAACTAGAAGGAAGCACCAACTCCCTGGTTTTTCTAGCACCAACTAGAAGGAAGAACCAACTCCTTGTGTTCAACCACCCACTTGAACCTTTGAGGACAGAAGTCCTCCCTAGCTCCTCCTAACCACCCTGAAATATAAATATTTTCTACTGAAACTTATTACAGTGATATGATGTTCAACAATGGATTACCAGACTCATCACTGTTCTACTGTATTTCATTGCTCTGTCTGCCTCATTGCCTTTCTGCAAACATCACTTGCGCTGTCTGTTATTCCACTTTTTATACTCTGTGCGACATGTCCATTCACTGTACAGTTCCTCTTCTGTGCTCTTCAGCTGCTGCACTCTCCTCCTTCTTCACACATGAATCACCTTCACCAAAAACAATCACAACAACCTC
Organism: Picea glauca; assembly: GCA_000966675.3. Classification (NCBI taxonomy): domain Eukaryota; kingdom Viridiplantae; phylum Streptophyta; class Pinopsida; order Pinales; family Pinaceae; genus Picea; species Picea glauca. The sequence continues at coordinate 304,437 of JZKD02S1638658.1, forward strand.
CAACAACAACAACAACCTCTTCTCTTCTCTGTACTGTATATATGTATCTTCTGTGCATCTTGTGCATGCAATATTCGCCATTCCTTTGCATGCTCATCCCGCGCTAATCTCCTCCACATCTCAAGTGTTCTACGTGATCATCATCGTGACTCTTCATCTTCTCTGGCTGTTTTCCAACGCGTTCAACATCACTGGGTGTTATGCTAAGATTCCTCAGCCTCTCTGGCAGTTGAGACTCTTCATCTTTTCTGTGACAGTCGAGCTCACCTTCTTTGTTTCAGTTACATGCCTCAATGCCCATCCAACTTTCCATCACCTTCACGAACATCTTCATTCCTCTTGCAGATTCCCAACGGCTCTTCACCTTCTCTGTCAATCATCCCATGTATCTTCAAGTCCTCTGGCTAGAACCATCAATGGTTTCTAGCAGTTATACTATGTCATGCTACAATATCCCTCCGATCTCCTTCAGGTTTATTTGTGCCATTGGATGAACTTTATTAATCTTGCTACACTAGATCCTTCCCCAATGTGACTATGGTCATAACCAAGCGCCTATGCAAAAAACATTTTTTTGCGAATTCACATTTCATGGATCTGGAGATGTGGCATCTCGACTTTCCAATTCGCGATCCCAATACCTTGTAATGGCGTGGGATCAATGGTCTTGATCAGAGCTTGATTCTACAGCTGTGATTTCATCGCAATTTCACATATCGTGAAATCGACATTCTTGTTGCATTGTTTCTTTGACATCTCCAAGTTGTGATCCCTGAAACTCCGATATGGAGTTAGATCAACGGTCCAGATTTGAGCTTGATTCTACGGCTGCGATTGCATCACAATTTCTCATATCACGAAATTGACATTCCTGTGGTGAATGTTCTTGTCACTTTCAAATCCCGATCCATGAAACCCCATGAAGAAGTCAGATCAATGGTCCAGATCACTTCTTGATCTGATGGTTGCAAATATGTCGCGATATCGCATATCATGATTTCGGCATTTCTGTTGCACTGTTTACTTGCCTCTCCATGTTGCGATCCCCGAAACTCTGAAGTGGTGTACATATGCTGATGTCACACGTGGATTAGCACATGTTGAATACTGCCACGTGTCACTCTGATTCGTGACTTACATGTGCCTGAAGTGTTGAATCAGCCTGACACTTGTCATTACCTGGTTGTGCCACATGTTCCTATCTGACGTGGTTTTCTGACGTGAGTCGGGTTGACGGTCTAGATCATATCTTGATCTAACGGTTCAGATTCAGTCGGGATTTCACACATCGCGATTTTGGGGTTCCTGATGTCAATAATTTTTGACATGTCCGACTCTCAATCCCCGAAACTCCGATAAGGACTGGAATCAACGGTCCATATTTGTCCTCGGTCCAACGGTCAAGATTATATCGGGGCATCGCATATCACGTTTTTGCGATTCCCGTGGCTATTATTCTTTGACCTCTTCAACTCGTGATCCTCAAAACCCTGATAGGGAGTCGGATCAACGGTCCACATAACCCCTTGAGATGGACGGTCCTCCTGCTTTCGGGATTTTGTGAGCCCCTTTTCTCCTTGCACTTTAAACACCGTGCAGGTTTTCCTCGATCCAACGGTGGTCGGATCCTGCACTCAGATATAACACCTGAGATCTATCCTCCTCTTCAGCGCACACACTTCTTGTCTTTATTCATATCTGACGTCCCTCATGCTGTTGAGAAGTTTGGATGGGATCCAACGATCAATGACGCTTCTCCTCCAAGCTTACACATCCTTCTTACTTGGAAGAATTTCAACTCTGCGCTAATTCCTCCTGAGCCTACGTTGTTCCTGTTTTTCTATCGATGCACACTCTGATCCTGCCATCTTCACTATTGTACTTGCCATCAATGACAAGCATACACTACCTGTTAAGCATTTGCCAACAATATCCCCCTTTGGCATTGATGGCAACTAAGGCACCCTAATTCTTTTCTCCCCCTTTGACATCAATGTCAAAGGGACATGCTCCCCCTGAGCTGTTGCAGTAATTTTAAGAGGCATTAGATATTCAAACAATACACAACTCCCCCTAACAAGATGGACTTTTTATGTGTGAAACGAAATGACACCCAGCTTCTGTCTGAGATATTCAAACGGTGTCTTGGCTAGGGGCTTAGTAAAGATGTCTGCAAGTTGTTCTGTAGTGGGAATGTAATGGACCTGAACAATCTGATTGGCGACCTTCTCTCTCAGAAAATGATATTTTATGGGAATATGTTTTGTCTTGGAGTGGAGGACAGGATTTTTAGACACACTAATGGCACTTGTGTTATCACAATGAATTGTGATCAATGCAGTATATTTTACCTCTAAGTCTGCAAGTGTCTGAATCATCCATAATACCTGTGTGCAACAGGTAGCAACAACAATGTACTCTGCCTCTGTGGTTGATAAAGAAATGGAACCTTTCTTTTTACTGAGCCAAGCTACTAATGAATTACCTAAGAAGAATGCTCCTCCATTGGTGTTTTTTCTCTCATCAACACAATTTGCCCAATCTGCATCTGAATAAGCAGTCAACTGAAGACTTTGATTTCTGGGATACCACAGACCATAAGTCATTGTTTCTTTTAAGTACTTGAATATCCTTTTGACAACTTGCAAATGACTATGTTTAGGTGCAACCTGATATCTTCCTACCATTCCTACAACATGCATTATGTCTGGGCGAGATGCTGTGATGTACAACAGTCTTCCTATCATTGATCGATATGAGCTTTGATCAACATTAGGCGAATCATCATCCTTTCTTAATTTACATCTAGTTACCATAGGTGTACCCACAGGTTTAGAATCTTCCATTTGAAACCTTTTCAGCATTTCTCTTAAATATTTTCCTTGAGAGATGAAGATCCCATCTGGCCTCTGTGTAATTTGTAGACCAAGGAAAAATGACAGTTCTCCTATCATAGACATTTCAAATTCAGACTCCATGGCAGAAGCAAACCATTATACCAATGAATCCTTCTTATATCCAAAGATGATGTCATCTACATAGACCAGTACGATGAGAAAATCATTATCCTCTGTCTTAATATACAGAGTGTTGTCATCTGTTCCTCTCTTGAACCCTTTGTCTTTGAGATACGTATCCAATCTATGATACTAGGCTCGAGGGGATTTTTTTAAACCATATAAATATTTCTTCAACTTGCATACTAAGTCAGGGTTATCAGATAAGTTGAAACCCTCTAGTTTTTCCATATAGACTTCTTCACTTAAATCTCCATTGAGAAAGGCTGACTTGACATCCATTTGGTAGACTTTAAACCTTTTATGACAAGGATAGGCAAGAAACATTCTGATAGCTTCTAATCTTGCTACAGGCACAAATGTCTCATCAAAATCCAGTCCTTCTATCTGAGCATAGCCTTTACAGACTAACCTCACTTTGTTCCTGATAACTTGTCCTTGCTCATTCAACTTATTCTTAAAGATCCATTTGGAGCCAA
>JZKD02S1638658.1:318035-330539 GCA_000966675.3 Picea glauca
TCCTCCCTAGCACCTCCCAACCTCCCTGGATTATGAATATGAAATACTGAAACCTATTACAGTGATATAGTGTTCAATAACAACTTACCAGTCTCATCATTGTTCTGCAAGATTTGCTACTCAGACTTCCTCACTGTCTTCCAACATGCATCCACTGCCCATTCTATTCTTCTTATTTTAAGCTCTGTGCGCCATGTCCATTCACTACACAATTCTTCTTCTGTTCTTTTCAGCTACTACAATATGATCCTTCTTCATGCATGAATCACCTTCAACAACATCCACAACAATCCCAACAACAACGACAACCGCATCTCTTCTCTGTACTGTGTATTTGTAGATTTTGTGCACCTTGTGCATGCAATGCGCACAATCCCTCTGCATACTCATACCGCGCTGATAACCTCCACAACTCGAGTGCTCTATCTAATCATCATCATGAATCTTCAGATTCTCTGGCCATTTTCCCACTCGTTCAACATCACTGTATGTTATGCTGAGATTCCTCAACCTCTCTAGCAGTTGAGACTCTTCGTCTTCTCTGTGACATATGAGCTCACCTTCTCTGTTCCAGTTACAGGCTTCAATGCTCATCCAGCTGTCAATCTCCTCCATGAGCATCTTCATCCCTCTTGAATATTCCCAGAGACTCTTCATCTCCTCTGTCAATCACCCCGAAGTGTCTTCGAGTCCTCTGGCAGAAACCATTAGTGGTTTTGGCAGTTACACTATGACGTGCAACAATAGCCCTCCGATATCCTTCAGTTTCATCTGCACCGTTGGATTAGCTGTGATTTATGCATTTCGCACTTTCGCAATTCAGAGATTTTGCGATGAGGCATCTTGAATCTTCATGTTGCGAGCTCTAAAAAGGAGCTTGGCTGCTCTAGCTCCCTCCTCTATGTGACCACAGGTGGTGACCACCGGTTATAGCGATATTTCACCTTTTCATTATTTCGACATTCGTATGATCCCATGTCTTGACACTCCTAGACGCGATCCCCAAAATTCTGAGGCAGAGCTTATCTGCACTAGGTCCTTCCTCCACATGACCACATGCGATGACCACCGGTTATAGCGATATTTCACCTTTTTGGTATTTCGGCATTCGTATGATCCCATGTCTTGACACTCATAGACACAATCCCCGAAATTCTGAGGCAGAGCTTATCTACATTAGGTCCTTCCTCCACGTGACCATGGCTATGACCAAGCGCTTATGCATAAAGCACTTTCATGATTTTGCATTTCATGAATCTAGAGATGAGGCATCTCAACTCTTCAAGCTGCGATCCCCGAAACGTCGAAAATAATCTTTTCTGCACGTACTCTTCTCTTCATCTCTTCGATGGTGTGACCACCGACTGAGACCACATGCTTATGCATAAAGTTCTTTCGTGATTTCGCATTTTGTGAATCTGGAGATGAGGCATCTCGAATCTCCAAGTCGCGATCGATGAAGCTCTGAGATGGAGCTTAAATCAACGGTTCAGAACCCTTGGTGATCTGATGGTCCAGATATTATCATGAGTTTGCATCTCACGATTTCTGTGATGGAGGTTCTCATCATTCCAAGTCCCGATACGCGAAGCTCCAAGATGGAGCTTAGATCAACGGTCCAGAACAAGCCTCAATCTGATGGCTGAGATTGTTTCACGATTTCTCATATCGCGAAGTCGAGAGGTTAGGGAACCCCATTCCTTTGACTTTCCAATCAACGACATGACGATCTTTCGCCACGTGTCCTATGGATCAACGGTCCATGACTGTCCCCGATGGACGACCAGGATTCCTTCATAGTTTTGGGGAGTTGGATGACTCTTGGACTTATCCACCTTGCAACTTCACCATATCTAACGACTATTGAGCCGTCGTAGATACCCCAGATCCTACGGCCCAAATCTTCTCACGATTTTTCCACTTCGATATTTTGCTGCTTCATGATTTCATCCACCTTCACGATTTTGTCCACCTTGCGATTTCGTCACTTCGTGGTTTCTCTTTCCTTACCATCGTTGTTATTTTCCATCGCTGATCTTTGCCATCGCTATTCTTTTCCATCACTGTTCTTTCCATCAATGAAAATCTTGATCCCAACTGTAAACCTTCCAACACAAACTTGTGGGAAAATTCCATCAACTTCCTCTTTCTTGTCACCTTCCTTTTTTGCTCCTATTTGTTCCATGATTTATAACGCAGGTTCTTGGTAGAAAAGGGTTTCCTTTTCCGCCGTTAGAAATTTCTATTGAAAAATCATTTCATAGTTTTGAGTAAGAGGGACATCAGATGAGAGGGGGGAGAAATTCTCGAAATCAGAGTAACATGAATAATTTCCTAGGACGAGAAAATCTGTTGATGAGGGTTCATTAAGGGTTTCTAAGTCAGTGACAATGTGTTTTAGATATCTTTCCCTATCAATCTTGATCATATTTGCGTGTCCCTTTAATGGCAGACAAAGGTGAGCCCAGTCTATACTAAAGTATCTGTTTAACTTCTCGGACCAATCTCGACTTAATAACAATCCATAAGCTTATGGGATATCCACTACAATGATGTCAATTACTTGCACAAATTTAGGGTGTGTCGCTATTATGATCATCACATCTTTGAGTTCTCCCATGACCTTGACCTGGATTCTGTCTAGTTGTATCACATGCTTATCACGTTTGAGAGGAATTGTGTTTAATGTTTTGAAAATAGACAATGGCATAACATTAGAATATGCTCCCGAGTCCACCAAACAATTATGGAGGTTTCTGTTGAAGACTTCAAACATTAAAAGGAACAGTGGAACAATTTTTTTTCCCTTCTTATCTTTAGAGTAGGCATTCACAGTTGGTTTATTCCCTAGATCTGTGGGAGTTATATTTCTTCCTTGGTCAGTGCTTGTTGTAGGATTTTCTAATGATTTCAATGCTTGTAGCAGAAAGTCTTTTTGCTGAGGAATTATAAAAATGTCCATGGCCGATATATTTTCCTTCAACGTCTTCAAATATTCTACTATGTTGTAATCTAGCTTGGGTGATTCTCATGTATGGATGTTTATAGGGTTTCTTCGGGGAGAAAAAGGTGCTTTCGGGTGATTGGGAAGATGGTCTTCCTCCCAACTTTGGGGTCATAGTAAGGTCATTTGAGACAAGTTGACCCCTACTTCATGTTTTCACAACCAAGACTTCCACGGGTGGTTCCTGAACCTCAAATAAGTCATCAGAAGGAATTGGTTGGTCAGGGTCCCATATCAACATGGTTGTTTCTTCTGGTAGAGAAACTTCTTCCTGATCAACAATATTCATAACCAAGCCACTTGATTGTTCGGTGAGGGAGAATTTGTCTAGAAACCAATTGACCATCAAATTCATGGCATGCACCCATTGAGGGCAGCCTCTTTCAGAGTGATTCTCTTGATCATAAGTACAGAAAGAGTCGGATGCTACATTTCCCAGATTGATGTTTAAGTTGGTTGGGGGAGGTTCAATTTCTTTGAATGGTGGATTTCTTTTGAAAAAAGGTTTATAGGGACTTTGACCTTGGTTTCTCTCTCCTGCACTTCTCTTCATGTTTATGATCTCGTTTGAAAACTTCTTGACCATGCATTGTAGGTCCTCTATGTCCCCACTTCCCTTTTTAGGAGCTTGTTCTGTTTGTTTCCCTGGGGCTCTAGTCAATGGGAGTCCTCTCCTGGGAGGAGATTGAAATTATTTCTTAACTAATGAGACCTGGCCTTCTTTGCATCCTTTAATTTGGAACTCTATCATTTTGGCTTCTTCAAAATTCTCATCTAGGGTTTGTTTGGCAACCCTCTTCACAAACATGGAAATAGAAGCTGGGAGAGAATTAGCGTATACTTCAATTTTCAACTCCTGAGTAGGTTTAGCTTTGGGTTGGAATTTATTTAAGATGGTGGTGAAACTTTGATTGAATTATTTAACCGTTTCCTTCGAACTCATGGTGGCGGTGAACAACTCAACCATCAAATCTCCTGTAGTAGTTTCTTCTTTAAATTTATCTAGAAAATCCTTTTGAAACTTTGTCCAACTAGTTATGGATCCTACAGGTAAGTTAAAATACCACGTGGAGGCTGAATTCTTGAAAGTGTAGGGGAAAATCTTTCAAACTAAGTCTTCATGTTGGACATTCATAAGTCTGATAGCTAGTATGAATTTTTTGATATGGTCTTCAGGAAATCCTGAATTTTGAGGGTTAAATTTAGGGAGTAACTTATTTGGATGTCAAGGAAGGTTATGTAATCATCCAGGGATGGCCAAAGCATCTCTGGCCAGCCAAGGTTGATTATTCTATGGTGGGTTTCCCCTCTCTTCATCATGGTCATTGTTATCTTCCATGTCTGAGTTAAACCCTTCTTCTTCCAAAAACTCGTTGGGCTCGGAGAAGTTTCTGGCTGGTATTTCAAGGATCAGATTAAGAGGATGTTCGATTCTAGTGAGATCGAAATCTATCAGGTATTCTATTATGTGAAAAAAAACTTGGTCGGGGGACTCTATCACTAGTATGCTTATTTTTTTTCTTCAAGGAAGTAACAGAGATAAGGGCAGCGCACCGATCTATCGGGCATATGGTCTTATGATTCTTCTAAATTGGCTCAATTCCTTGTGAGGAAGAACATAAGGTATATCAAAGAATATATGTTCTTCCTCGTGCTGGGGTGAGTTACTCATTTCAGGAGTACTCAATGTGTGTGGGCTGTCTTGGGAATGACTAGCCATGCATGTGGGTTGTTTTGAATCTACAGGCTGTTTGAAATATTATGTGAAATATATATTCAACCATTCATTTTTAGGCCCTCCTTCTAGATAAAATTCTGTTGAGGGGTCCTAAATCCCTTTAACTCAACAATAGGAACCAAACATACCATTGAGGCCCAATTAGACTCTGCAATGTTTAATAGTGGAATTGTTATCCAGATCTTGCGATTTGGCCAATGAATCGATGGGATTTACATTCTCTTGTGAAGGTTTCTCCTTCGGTTCGAACGTTCTCTTTTTTGTATTTTCTCTTAGGTGGGACCTATATAAGATAAACGATGGTATAAACCAACTAGGTAACAAAGTGAGAACATGCTTAACTATTGGAGAAGAGACTGAGCTTGGGATAACCCTTTCACTCTAGCATGGAGTCAATGATTCTCTACCACAAACCTAGTACTAATACATTAACTGTGCTGGTATTCCAATTACTGATTGAGATACAATTTATCATAATAAAACATGCATGCGATAAACAATGGAAACTAAAACAATTCACTCAACTCTAATCATCGATCACATAATAACACAACGATTTGTCTTCATCATTAAAGAAAAGAACTGTAAAACATTGCATCAGATAACTTATCAACAAATTTAGTAGTTCTTACTCGTTACAACATCCATTCATGAGAAGAAATAATAAATAATAATTCTCCACATCCAATCATACACGCTTTTGATAAAAAAAAAACACAAACTTGTCTTTGGTCCCAAAAAGGACTTCTCAATTAAAGGAAGCTCCGAAAAATTTCTTAACAAAAACAAAAATGAGGGTCTTTTCAACAACCATCGACCTCTAACTAACTGACCGATGCTCTTATTTATAACATAAAATTAACTAAAAATAACAATTAAAGTGTAGCTAAGTAAAACAAAACTTGCCACGTGGTGATTTCTTCTTTCAGTCTTCAAAAGTCATCTAATGGTTTCATTTGAGAAGATTACTCTTCTCGTACTCCGAACACTAGAAAAAATGATCCTCACACGTGTTAGTGTACATAAACCTATGCTGATCCATAAGGGCTGAAAGGATCTCCTTGATCTCTACTGCATGTGCCCGATATTTGACTATTTTGGCACTTAACTATTGTAGCATTGTCAAAGCCTTGATTGGGTGCTCCGTGAACTGTTTCACTTGTCCTAGCTCCATGTTCTCCACCTTTGTTATCTCCACATCCACGATGATTCTTGTTTAGTATGTAATTTGACGATGTCACGCAAGTTGACAAAGTCATTAGGTGTGATGAATTCCAGAAGGCCGATGTCTCTCATCCCTCGATTGACCTTGGTCCAATTCTTTTCGCACTCAAACCACTTTTCTTGGATCTTCTGATGAGTCTCTTGGGCCATTCTCACCCATTATTTGACCGATTTCTTTATGTGGTTGATGCTACTACCTATGAGTACCTGAATTACGTGCTCTTCGGTGTCTTGACCTTGCTGAACGACACTAATGTAGTCGATCCTTTCCATGGCTTGGTGCGCTTTCTCATACTACCTCTCCATATCTTTACATGTTTCCAGCTCCATGAGGGTGTCTTCTTGGTACTCGACTATTCTTGTAGTGAAAAGATGCCACTCGTTTGAAAATTTATTATAGGTTTCTTGGAATGCGTTCCTCAGGAACACCACGACTTGTGTGGTATCCTTGTAATAATTTTCCAAATGGCACAGGTGGTCTAACTCTTTTAGGGTAGCGACCAATTCCTCTTCATCCCTTTTTGTTCTCTATAGGGTGGCATTTGAGATTTACATCCCTGAACTGATAAGTTTGAATGTTTTGGCATGATCTATATTTATCAAATTTTCCTCCGTGGTGATGAGGATGGAGAAATCTAGAGTGATCCTACTCTTCTTGGTGTTTCTCTGCATGATAGATTTTCTTTTCTAGTCATATGCGATGACATGTATGTCAGCTACTTAATCCATGGGTTCGGGTATTTGTTGTATTCCCCAGACTCCCGATGGTATATATTTGTTCAAGACTGGGTTCTTGAAATTCCTCCCTATGTTCCAAAGGCCTGGCTTCTGTTTGTCGCTCATCATGGAGTTGAGTACCGATTGAAATTGAGGCATCTGGGGTAGGCTTGGTACTTAGTTGATCATCAATCATTGAGACACCGATTTCCTACTATGGATCTTCTTCCTTTTGTTCACCTTACCCTGGATTGTCCTTCAGACTATTCGCTTGGATCTCTGGTGCATTGGGTAGCTTAGTGTCTAAGACACTCTTGAATTCTTGTTCATTCTGTGGAAGCCCTTGAATTCGAGCATCGGGAGCTTGGGAAGATGTCTTCTCTGGCTCCTTTTCCTCTACGATATGTACAAGGGTGACAAGGGATACCTCTAAGATATCATCATCATCATAGATTTTTATTAATTCACAGAGGGGGTCTGATGCACTTGTTCCCACTGATACCTCGATTGTCTCTTTATGAGATGAAATACCCACCGATGATCTGGCCTATGGCATTGTGATTTCAGGTTCATCTAACCTAGCGATTTCATCGATGTCTATCAGTTCAGAGCCACTTGGGCCTATCTGGATTTCATCAGGGTTGTTGATAGGGGATCCTGTCATGACTGTGAGGTTCGAGTCATTTTGCAGCTGATCAATTATCTGCTATTCTTTTTGTATCATGAGTAACCCCCTCTCTCGCACATTCTGAGTCATAGGGAAACCTCTATATTTCACCAATGTTATGAGGGGGACCTCTACTGCTTTGACCGCTATCATTTATTCTCTGGCTTTGAGGGCCCCTTGATTCAATTTTTCTATGATCTTCGCCAATTCATCTAGGATCATGGCTTTGAACCTGGTCATTTTGGGGTTGGCCATCCTTTCCACCACTTTGTCCTAGTCCTGTGCATTTTCTGTGAAGAATTCATCTTCAAATTTGTTGTGGGCATATGGCCAGCAGGACGACACTTGCGAGGCATGTTTCAAGACCAGGCCCTTTGGATTGTGCTTGCGGAATCGACTGGTTTGGAATATGAACTCTAATTGTCTCAACCCTTCTTGTTTGGCTTGAGTGGTGTCCTTCACCATGTAGAATCCTACAAGGAAACCATAGGGTATGAACACCCTTTTCTTTTCCTTGACCAGAGTGGCATTGTAGCCTTCCAAGATGGTCTGGTAGCATATCTCTCCCACTACAAGTTGGTCAGGGACATGCACTAGCAGGAGATGAGGTGATCCGGTGGCCTCGAATACCCTAATGTAGGTATCACACTCGTCCAGATACCAGTGGACGACCTTTGATATCATCTTTTTGGCCGCTACTCATAGTCTTGGGCATTCTTTCTTGAAAATAATAAAATAAATACATATGATGAATTCATTGCAGATCAGGGAGTAGGATTTTTTGTATCTATTCTACCATAATATGATGAAATATACGTGGACCGAGAGTTCAGCGAAGTGCCAACTTAGATTCATGATGACGAAAATGTTTCTAGCGCACATGACATCAAGTAGATATGAAGCCATGTATAATGCTAGTGTCTCTCCTTCCTTTGACGTCTAAGACTATTGTATGCAGATGATAATTTGCTTAGAAATGATGGATCCCCAGTTAAAGATTCTCCTGAAAATGGCCACTGTGTAAGATAGAGGCATTCTTGCCTTTGAAAACCTAGAGCAGTTCTTCTCTCCATATAATTGGTAGATGAGAGCCATTAGGTAGATGTATGGCTCCCTTAGGTTGGTCGTCTGGTACTATCCTATGCTCTGGTTGGTGTATTTCTTATCTTCTCTCCACCATGAGGCCATTACCCAGCTGGTGTCATGGCACTCGTATAATTTTATGACAAAATCTGTGTTTAGTCACTCCTTAGGGTCTTTAAGCTTGTAATACTTCTGGACCTTTACCGCAAGGAATACCCCAACACATCCACCACTGTCTTCATTGATTAAACACTTCAGTGTGTCTGTGTGGTCGATGAGCCACTATAGAAGTTTTATATAGGTAAATATAGGGGTTCTGCTTGCCACCATGTGCAGGTATGACCGTTAGTTATTCGAGAATATCTGGTCATCGAGCGCTCTCACATCTGGGTCATTGTGTGGGATGTCTTCCAGGAATTCCTCCTGACTGATATTTTTGAAGAGTTCTCCCCAATGTGGGAGTGATGTCTTGGTCCTTGTGCTTGCCTCTATTTCTCAAAATGCCGGAGGTTGAATGAAAACCTTCTTTGTAGATATCTTAATAACTGGTTCCGACCTCAGAGTGTATTCCAATTGTTTTGTGACCCCTGGAGAGGAAACTTCACCTACCTCTTCCTCCTTTAGCTTCGACGCCCTCGGTGGTTGTCTAGTGTTCAACTTCCTTGGTGGCATTGTTTCTGCAACTGAAAAAATCAAAGTTTAGATACTATGAAAAGAACATAACCGGATAAAAAATATATAAATCATAGCGATGTAAAAATCACAGACTTGGATACATACCTGTAAAGATTGCTAAACCTGGTTATTTGATACTCACATGAACTTTGTAGCTTTCAAATTTCTCATCTCTCCGTCTCCGAATGTTATGAAACTTCATTGTGTGAATAATGGTTTCATTTATAATGGCTCAAGAGAATTTAAACTAAGGAAGAACTTACCATGTCATATCAACCATTTAATTTGGGTGATGAGTGAAATTCAAACAAATCTGCTGCTGAATATCTGCAACTTAAATTCATCGTGGGTTGACGGTGGAAGCGCGGAGGGTGATGTGGTCTATCGATAATTTCAAACGACTGTTTTGATTCTCACACAAAGTAACAACTAATGCGAGATTTGGTATTAATTAACCCCTTAAATTATCAAAATCTAATCATATCTAACACTAAAACGTCCCATCATGTCGCTTTCTCAGTGGGTGGATCGGGGATTGGTGCTGTGATATGAACACTTTCATCGATGTCCCTCGTAAAATATCTGACACCGATCAATCTCCTAGTATAATTCCATCTTAGCAAAGCTGTCTCAGAGGTGTGACTTGGACCAAGAATGAATCGGGGTAAAACTAAACCGTACGGTACTCCAATCTGGAAAAGACACATGGCGTTGAAGTCCGGTGACTTAATTCACACATATTAGTTAGAATCGAGACATTCTTCAAGTTGTGATTTCTAAAATAAACCTAGGCTTGCCGATGCCGAAAAGTTGTCGGGGGTCGACGACCAGGGATAAACCTATCACGTGTTTTTCTTCAAATTAGCTTCCTCGAAAAAACTCCCGATCCCAAAATGCTTCGGGAATCGATGATCGGGAAAACTCTTTAGTGTGTTCAGAATGTTCATCTTGATTCGATCTTCTCCAATTCCAACAAGCGTGTCGAGTATCAGCTATCGGCTATATTATTTTTTTCTCCGTTAACGGTTACTCCCTTTTCCTTTTACCGATGCCGAAAGGGATCAACTATCAACAATGTTCGTATGTGATACTTGTCGTGAAACAAAACTTCCTTTCGCTGATACCGGTGAAGATTGATGCTTGAAGAATGAGGTTTTCCAAGTGATTCTTTTTCGTCTTTTAATTCCTTCCGATGCTGAATTTGAGCGAGTCGGGTGAAGTGTTTTGGATGTGGATTCTTTGTTTAAAGGTTAAGACTTTCTAAGTCATAGGGTTTCATAAATTAGAAAAAACCTTGAATGAATAATGACAATCAATATAATACACAAAGGCAATATTTCTCAAAATTAACTCGAATCAGACAGCACAAAAGATCAAGTGGTACCCAAAAAGTAAAAAATTGACATAGGATTTTTAGGGTGTGTTGAGTGATCAACACATTGCCTTTTCCAATGCATACCAATCCATACCATACCATGCAATCCAATGGAAAGGAAATGCATACCATACCATGCCATACCATACCATTTCCAATGCATACCATACAATGGAAAGGAAATTCATACCATTGTCATTGCCAATGCATATCATACAATACCATACCATACCATTTCCAATGCAAACCATACAAGGCAATGACAAGGCAATGCATACCATACCATACCATACCATACAATGATAAGGCAATGGTATACCATACCATACAAGGTAATGGTATTCTATGGTATGCAATGGCAAGGAAATGCATACCATACAATACCATACCATTTCCAATGCATACCATACAATGGAAATACAATGCATACCATTTCCATTGTCAATGCATACCATTTCCAATGCATACCATACCATACCATTGCCAATGTATACAGTACAAGGAAATGGCAAGGAAATCCATACCATACCATACCATACCATACCATGTGATGGGTATTCTATATGCACTAAACACACACTAAAAACACTCAATTAAATTGTCAACCCAGGGTAAGTAAACTTAGAGTTGTAGCAAAATATATGCCAAGGTAGAAGGGCTGGTAGTAGTATAGTCTAACTAAGGAAGTGGCTATCTAAGGGATAATCTATTCAAGCAAATATATCTAATTATCAAACCCTACTAAGAAAATTTAAACCATGTAACCTATGTACTTTTGGGCCAAGGATCGATGGATAGTTCTAGGAAAACAAGTGAAAACCCTACTTGAAGCAAATTAGTTCAATTATAACAATAAGCAAAAGAAACTATTTAAGCATAACAATAAAAAAATGGCAAAAGCAAACTACTTTAACTAGCCTACCTAAATTCAATAAACAACTATCCTATGAAAGAAAGTAAATAAACAAGCAACTATACTATCAAAGCAAGAATAGACAAGTAAGTGTTGGAAGATTGGTTGTTGTCATTAATGTCAACCCTAGTCATGGGTTTTGGACCGCAAGATTGATAAAGGTATTTATACATGAAGGACAATGCACATGCATATACAACACCCATGAATGGATAGTATACATCATGTTGTTTCCGGTGGTATGTGGCACGTCACGTGGATCCTCATGGTCGAGGAGAAATGAATTTTTGAAGATGACAAAGTGAATTGAAGAAGGAAGTATAGGTAGACCCTGAAGATAGTTAAAGAAAAGAATTACAAAATAAGAAAGTGTCAGGTCGGCCCTAATGTTAAAATGAAGTGACATAAATGGTATAAATAAACATCATTATACATTCATTTGATACAAGTCGAATTTCATAGGAAATAAGAAGAAAAGAAGGCCGGATTTCAAGGGAGGATGAAGTCTTTTAGTGATGTGTTCTAAGGTATGTTATTTTTCAGGTCATCTTACCATTTTTGCTATAAATGTTTTTCTAGAATGATTCAGATGGTGAAATCACTATGGTATTGAGAATACATATCAAGGTACCTATGGTAAAAGGTTTATCTATTGATTCACTATAATTATGGAGATACACTCTATGGAAGATAGGGTTTGTGACTAGTCCTGAAGCTAGTCAATAAACAGGTGTTCCGGGTAAAACAATCATAACTTATTCATAAATAATCCAAACGAAGTGGGACAACTTCCATTTGAAAGAGAACATATTTTAGTTTCTTTTTTGGGAGTTTCAAAATAAGATGTTAAATATTGAGCGTGGGGCATGCTGTACAAGTTGGGTCTTTTGAATAGACCAGAATTGAATAAAGTCTACCATTCTTTTTATAACCTCTTTTTGGGGAGGATTCAAGTAGTTTCAAGGAATACATTGAGTAATATTATCTACAGGGTCAGAGTACTCGAAGAATTGAAGAATTGCAGAAATTGAAGAAGTCTCAGGAAGCATTATCAGGTTCTATGTGATGATTGGTTGATGGTGATGATTTAATGTAAAGTTTTATTATC
>JZKD02S1638658.1:338902-349498 GCA_000966675.3 Picea glauca
CTCAATAAGCAATTAACTAAACCAAAAGACAAGTGAACTCTATTCTTAATACAACTATTTCTAATTTACAAAAGGAAATCTACTTAATTGAAAGAAAGAAGAACTAACAACTAACATGTAATATATGATAAGCAAAACTTCTCTTTAATCTACCAAAGCAACAAATTATTTATCCTACAAAAAAAATAAAACTATCTTCTGATCTACAAAAGAAAGAAACTATCTTTTAACCTATGAAAAATCATATATAGTGTTGATGGTTGTGTGAATGTCTCCAGTGTCTTATAATATCATGATGACACTTGACAAGGAAAGATAATTCAAGAGGTATAAACTCGATATTGATTTCAATGGCAAAGTGGAAAGTGTGAATTAAACAATCCAGTGAGAATTTAGCCATCACTAAAACAACGTTAATTACCCTGCATATTCATGTTATTATTACTCATGCATTAACCATCAACAACATAACGATATTATAATTGTACTCTATGCTATGTAAGAAAAAATCATAACTACATTCAATCATTAACTAAAAACTGGAATTGCAACCTAAATCTAAGAAAGAAATTGGATAAAGTAAAACTAAGCGATACCTATTTCAACAATTCAAATTGCAAAAAGGAAAATGCTTGTAAACAATAATTAAACATGATTCTAGCAAGTAAACTAATGAATAAATTAATTAACAACTAGTTAAGCAAAATCTAAACAAAAATTAAATAGGAAATCTACAAATAAAAACTGAAGCTAACCCTATCCATCCACCAAAGCCTTTTGAAAGAAAACATAAATTAAAATTATGTTCTACTCTGTTTCAAACTCTGTTTTAAACTTGATTTTAAAAGCATAAATAAAATAGAATCTAATATTTAATCACACACGGGGTTAGTGTATAAGTTTTCAAACTTGTTCCTACTAACTAAAAAGTTACTACATATTAACAAAAGCCTTCATACTAACCTTCAAAAGAGAACTTACATAGTTAAACTATAACAACAAATTATATGACAAGGAAACAAAATATCAATTTCATATAAAGGAAATAAAATAAAAGACATCTAAGATATGAAATTCATAAATAACACATAGATCAGTTACCAGACTGCTAGTGCCCCCCCCAGCAAGTTGTGGTCACTTCTCAAATGCACACCACGAACTCAACAAAGTGATTTCACCATTAAAACTCAAAAGAAGAGTTTTATATAATTTTGGCAAATGAAAATGGAAAAATAGAGGAAAATCGTGTTTTTCTCTAACACACTACTTCTTCAGCTGCTTAACTATTGTATTACCACCACGGTGGTATTTATAATATTTACAGACCAAGAGGTCGACCATTGGAAGGTTGAACCTATTCTATAAACAGTAAATTTCATTAATGGTGCCCTAACTGCCAAAATGGAGCGAGCCAATAATCGCCCTACTCAACAACCCAAACCGAGTTTTCAAGCATTCAGTAGCTGGAGGGGGAAAGCACAAGAAAAAACCATGTTCCTGATTTGCCCATCACTGGCCGCCAATACCATAACCACCAAATCACCCATCATTTTTGTGCAGGATGAAGTGTCGGACCGGGTACCGGATTGAGTACCGGATGGAGTGTCGGATCGGGTACCAGATTGAGTACCGGACTAGGTACCATATTGAGTATTGGATGGAGTGTCGGACCAGGTACCGGATTGAGTACCGGATGGAGTGTCAGACTGAGTGTCAGAAGCAGAAACATGATGCGATTTTACCCTGTAACACCAAAAAATGTGAATTAGATCTCTAAAAACATAAAATCATACTGAATCATACTCAAGATCATTATAAAACACAAATTATGCATACTTGGTGTGGATCATAGTGCTTTGGCACAAAATCCCTTCAAAAACTTCTCCAAAACATGAAAATGCATATATACATTTGACAAAAGTATCTAATAAACGTCATAAAACTGATCATATCTTGGGCCCAACATTACCCCCACACTTTTGATTTTACAGGTACCACTACAAACAGAAAAGAAATTACCCCTCGTGACTAAGCTTGTTAAGGAGGATCAACTTTGGAAGCTTCTCCTTCTTGCTATGAAGACTTTGCCTTATGCTTCTTGTGTTTCTCCAACTGTGCTCTGAGGCTGCGGTTGGATTTGGTCATCTCATCAACCAACCATTGAAGGGATTTTACCTTTGCTTGGAGGAATGCATTATCATGATGAAGGTGTGTGTATATTGTCTTCCTTTCTTCCAACTGTTGGAGGAGCTGAGAGTTCTCTTTTTGTAGCTTCTCAATAGCTGGGGCAGAATCAGTGATCTTGGAGGAAGGCTTAGATCCTTTGAGAGATGTGGACAATATATCATTCTTAGGATCTAGAGTGGGCATGGTTGAAGTAGGAGTAATAGGGGATTAATAAGGAGAGGTAGATTC
The DNA here is from genome assembly GCA_000966675.3 of Picea glauca. Taxonomy (NCBI): domain Eukaryota; kingdom Viridiplantae; phylum Streptophyta; class Pinopsida; order Pinales; family Pinaceae; genus Picea; species Picea glauca. The sequence goes on from JZKD02S1638658.1 coordinate 341,318, forward strand.
TGATTTTGTCTTTCTTTGTGGCTCTAATCCATCCACAAAAACTTCCCTATTTCTCTTGTGAGGGAACTCAAGATCAAAGGACACTTGGATAGGATCCGAAGCAGGTAGAGGTTTTTCATAAGGTTTTGTTCTTGTGCTCCAGGTACTCTTTCGAAAGGGTTCTTTACCAAATCGATTGGCTCCCATCCTAGTTGTGGGAACGATGGGAAAGTATTGTTGAATCACTTCTTGGAGCTTTTTAGGTGTGGGATCAAGAGAGATTGAAGGCATTGGGAGGTTAACAATAGGCTTCTTTTGATCTTTACTCTTGGTATTTTTACCTGATGAGGAAGCAGGGATGTCAACAAGATTTTTGTAATGTTCCAGTAAAGAGATGGTTTGTGCAAGGGGGTTTGGATTTCTTGGAAAGTGGGGCTTGGATGGAGAGATAGTCCTTGGGCCAAGTGGATTTTTTCTAGTCTTAATTTGGAGGGTTTGCAAATTGATAGATAAATTCATCCCAAGTTTGCCCCTGTTTCTCTAATTTGGCTAGAACAAGGAGTTTGATTAAGCCATGGTGAAATAGTGTGTTTTGGGGGTTAGTTACGTTCTTCCTCACTTAAGAGGACATCTTCTCCAATCTCTTTAGAAAGCAGAAGGGAAATTTCAAAGGTTTGTTGAACTAAAAATGAGCTAGCAATTTTAAATGACAGGCTTTGAAAGTGGAATATCTACCTTCGCATGTGATAAACCTCATGATGACGATGAGAGGGTTGATCAATTATTCCTTTATCCATTCCCTAGAATATCCTTTTGCTCCTGAAATTTTGTAGAATTCAGACTTAAAACCCCTGTTATAACTTGAGTGCAACAGCTGGTGGTTTTTGAACTATCTATATCTCATTCTTGGAAGCTTCATGGCTGCATCAATTGAATCTTATGAAACCTCAAAGAAAAGAGACCCAAATTGCATTGTCTTCCCATCAAAACTGAGGGAAAATTGCATGGAGATGCCATCATCGTGGCCCTGCAAGTTAGATAAAAATGGCCCCCAGCCTGCACACAAAAAAACCTCTCTGCATTGTGCAAATTCAGGAATGGAAAAAATATCTACATAGGAAGAGGGTTCATACCTCTTAGGAATTTTGATGAGGTGAAGACATGGACATAGGCGAAATTCACCAAGAGAGGGTGTGATTAGGCCAAGGGATGGCACGAATTGAGCATGAGCCGAACATGATTTGAATAGGGGAAGAAATGGCAGAGGCTGAGCACAATTTCTTAACACAGGGCAAGGAAAATGACAAGGGTGAATTGAGATAATAAGTTACCCAACCCATATTTGTATGTGCCTATGGTAGAGTTGGTTGCACACATGTGCGCACGAGCTGCCATGTGTGGGAATTTTTGAATTCGAAGGCACACTTTTTGGGGCAAGTTTAATGATGCGTAGTTAGATCAATTCCCAAGTCTTTTGACTTGGGAATTTTATCATGAACATTTCTGAAGTTTGCATCCTCACTCATAATTGCCTACAACCAATTTAATTGAATGTCATTGATTCCTGGTTACCTGTAATTGTGGACAATTACTGGTGTGTAATTCTTATGGAAATTCGTTCAGCACCTCATACGACATTTCATAAGGCACCTCAAACAACACTTCATATGAAACCTCTGTGTTAAACACATTTTTATCTCCTGTAATGGATAGCCTGCAATATTGAAATGTTTTTGACAATCACATTGGTTAATTTGCAGAGGCAGAATGCTCCCTTGTTGTTGATTTTTCCATCATGCTCACTCAATCCTCTTGCATAGGACATGTAATGTCAAACCTACAATGAATAGGTTATAACAAGAATAAGACATGTAATGTCAATCCTACAATGTACAACTTGTAATGAATAATAAACTGATAAAGTGGTTTGTTAAGTATATGTTTAGGAATTTATAGCACACATGAGTTTAACACTTCAAAAATAAAATGATTATTAATGTAATAACCTGTATCATGGAAATAATACAAAAATTCTTGCAAAGACTTATTTCTCCAGGCAATGATCATTTGTCAGCTCATGAACCCCTCCCCCACATCTAAGTATTGTGACACCTCACAATAAAAAGTATAGAAAACCAGTCAGTTCCCCCAATAGCCGAAGATTTATAGTATGTCAAGTGTAAAGAAAAAATTTCAAAGATTGGTCTGACAAGATGGTTAGAAGATGGCCCCATGTATAGGATAAAAGATCCTATATATAGATAAGAAGAGGTAGGCAAGAGAGTTTCAAGATAGTTTTAGAGTTATTTCCCAATGGAAAGTTTATGGAGTTCATTAACATTAGCTTAACCATACACAATTCATGTCAACTTTGTCTGCAAGTAATGACGTACATCAGGACAAGTTTAAATTTATTATTTATTTTTTGTCAGATTACCATCCTTGATAGGTAGAACGCCCCACTGCCATCAAGCCTTTTCAGTACTCCGGTGGGTTTACCTAGTCATACCACATGCCGATACCCGCTGCCAACAAACCTGTTCAGTATCCCGACAAATTAGCCTCTTACACCCTAAGAGACTGGCCCTCCATCTTTTAAGATTTTAGTATAAGATTTCTTTATGCAAGAAGATGGGGGGACAACTCTGAAAACAACTTTATCTTTTATTTTTTATTTTTTAATTGGGATGGTATTTATATTAGAGGATGAATTTACATTATATTAATTAGTGATTGTCCTGACATAAGAAGTACTTAAGTGGACATGGCCTATCTAAAGATACGATATAATCAAGCTATTTAGTGTGTAGTGGATGGTACCATTGAAAAAGAACAGAAAGGTATCTCTAGGCTCAACTCAATTTATTCTTTTGTAGTTATTGTGATGTTTCCATGATTAACCGCTAATTATACCTCCTTGTTACTCTTTGATAAAGACACTTTACTCACTTACTCAAGTTTCTTGGAAAAATTGTACGAGAGACCTCTAGGATTGATAGTTATGGTATCACTTCCTTATATAGTGGTGAAGAGTTTCAAGAGCAACTGCTTTAGAATGCCTTAAAAAATGAGATTTTTTGAAAAAATATGGCTAATTATAGTAAGTCAATTTTTATTTGATTCTTAGCAGACAAAAAAATTCAAGTGTAACAATGTTTTGAAGAAAAAACCTTCTTTTATATTTCCTTGAAACTGTCTACTCCTGGTGAAATAAATACTTTCATAAATCTCTAGGATTGCCTTATTAACAAAATTCAAAAACTATTTACATATATACAGTAGGAAATTCAGAAAAATTTTCAAGAACAAGGGGGAACTTCCCCATATACTAAGGCCAATCTCTTGTCCATTGACATGACCTATAGAAAATCCTCTTTGGAAATGGGCTTATGATAAAATTTAAGTCAGTGTCCATTTACTACAAAGGAGACTTGTCCATTGTCAATTGTTTTAATTTTTACAGCTCCATTTTCATATACAATGTCTACTTCATAAGGGCCCAACCAATGGGTGGTGAGTTTTCCTTTGAAGGTTTTGAATTGGGAATCAAACAATAGAGCCCAATCACCAGGTTGGAAGTGTTTCTTCTTAATAAGCTTGTCATGCCACTTGCTCCTCTGGTTTTGGACTAATATTATTCGTTGGATGGCATCTTGTGTGATCTCATCCAACTCATTCAATTGTAGGGCTCATTGCTTCTAAGATTCATCTAAGTTTAATCCCAATTCTGCAGAAATACGGAAGGTCCTTACTTGGAATTCTATCGGTAGAAGTACTTGTTTCCCGTACACTAGCTCATAAGGGGTATGCCCAGTGGTATTTCTCCAGGTGGTCCGGTATGCCCACAAAGCCTATGGGAGCCTATTAGCCCAATCCCGGTGATGTAATTGAATAGTCTTGGTCAAGATGGATTCCAAAACTTTGTTTGTATATTCTACCTGACTATTAGCTCGCGGGTGATATGGAGAAGATTTACAGTGTTTAATCCAATATTTCTTTATTAGCTCTCTCATCAGCTTGGAATTCAATTGAGTGCCTTGGTATGTAACAATTTCATGAGGGACATCGAAGAGGGTAAATATGTCTTCATATATGAATTCGATAAAAAACAATTATGTAGCCCTGAATAGGGCTTTTGCCTCTACCCACTTGGTGACATAGTCCGTACAAACCAAAATATAGTTCTTTATACGAGACATGGGTGAAATTGATCCTACAAAGTCAAGGGCCCATTTTTCGAAGGGTTCTATCATAACTTGGGCATGCAAAGGAATTTTGTTAGTTGACATAGGTCTTCCTATCCTTTGGAAACTATCACAACTTCTCACATACTTGGCATCATCTTTGAAAATTCTAGGCCAATAATAACTCAAATGTAACACCTTATATGTTGTACGTTTGTCAAAAAAATGGCCACCACATGGTCCATCATGACAACTTCGTATTATTTCTGGTACCTCATCCTCTTGGACACATATATGAATAATTAAATTAGGACTTGTGTGAAAGCGTTCATGACCAACCCAAGAGTAATTAACACTCTATTTAATAATTTTTTTCTTTTCATGAGGTGACAAATGAAACAGTAACTTCCTAGTAGCCAGATAGTTTTCCATATCTGCAAACCATGGGGTATTGACAGAAAGGGAAAAGAGGTTCTCGTATGGGAAACTATCATCAACAAGGATATCATCATCATCCTCATTTTTTATTCGGGAAATATAATCATCTACCACATTATCCTTTCCAGGTCGGTCAAGCACAGTGATATTCAATTCTTGTAATAACAGGAGCCACCTAGTCACTCGACCATTAGTTATGGGTTTGTTCATGATAAATTCAATGGAGGAATGATTTGTATGTACGAATAATTTGTAGCTTGTAATGTAATGATGAAACTTGTTGATAGCATGAACAACTGCCAATAATTACTTTTCGGTAACTATGTAGTTTAACTCAATAGGGGACAAGTTCTTGCTCACAAAATAAATGGCATAGGACTACTCATCCTTTTTCTGCCCTAATAACCCTCCTATTGTGGTGTCGGAGGCATTAGTGGATATCTGAAATGGGAGAGTCCAATTGGGCCCTCTAAGAGATGGTTCCACAGGAAACTTAGCTTCAAGTTTTCAAAGGCAGTTTGACACTGCTCAGTCCAAACAAAATCAACATCTTTTATTAACAATCCAAACATAGGTGCAACAATCTTTGTAAAATTTTCAATAAACCACTAGTAATATCTGGCATGTCCAAGAAAGCTTCTCACCTCTTTTTGAGTCTTGTGGGGTGGAATTCTGACGATGACCTCAATCTTTGTAGGATTGAATTTTATCCCTTCAGATGAAACATGATGTCCTAGAACCACTCCTTCAGTTAACAACATTTTACATTTTTCATGACTTAGAGATAGGTTCATTTATTGGCATCTGATAAGGACTTTTTCTAAGTTGTCTAAGGCTTCCTGGTAAGTGTTTCCATAAACTGTGAAGTCATCCATGTAGACCTCCACACAATCATTAATAATATCGACAAATATCCCTAATACTGCTCGTTGAAATGTGGCAGCAACATTACACAATCCAAATGGTAAGACCCTATAGGCATAGGTTCCCCAAGGACAAGTAAAGGTAGTCTTGTCCTGGTCCTCGGGTGCTATAAGAATCTGATTGTACCCGCTGTACCCATCTAAAAAGGAAAAATACTTCTTTCTAGACAAGGTATCTAGAACTTGATCAATGAAAGGGAGAGGAAAGTAATATTTTAGAGTGGCTTTGTTGAGTTCCTGGAAATCAACACAAATTCTCCATTTCCCGGTAACTTTATTTGGAACCACTACAAGAGGGGATACCCACTTACTATCGGAGATGGGATAAATAAATCTGACATTTAACAACTTTTGGATCTCCTACTTGACTATATATTTGAGTGATGGGTTCATCCTTCTCTGGGGTTGCCTAACAGGTGTTACTTCCCCCTGGGTATATATGTGATGGATGCATGTGTCAAGGTGTATACCCTTCATGTCAGTGTAGATCAGGTGAATGATCCTGATTGTTCTTTAAGGATACTTACTAACTGTTTCTGTTGGTCTGCATCTAGCCCAGATTTTATATGTAAAAATTTCCCTAGAATAATCTCTTAGGGAATAGTATAAGACATGGAAGACTCATCTATATCGAAGATAAAGATGTCGAAGAAAAAATGGATGGGTCCAATTGTTCCTGAAATTCTTCCCCAAACATGTACTCAAATTGGGGAAACGATCATGGAAAATACACACATGTGATAGGAAAAATAAGCTGGTTTAGCACATTTTCCATTGTGTTTTCTTGAAGTGCCCATGCATGGTCACTTGGAAATACAGTTTCTTCCCAGCCCTCATTCTCGTATGGACATTCAATTCACCATATATTATCCATAATAGGTTGAGTTGGAGGGTAAATGGTGAGCTTCTGGATAGAGAGACTATTTGAGATGGTCATTTCCCCCTCTCTACAACTAATACATGCATTGGCTGTGGATAACCAAGGTCTTCCCAAAATGACGGGATGGCCTTTGGTAGGATCCTTTGAGTGAATGACAAGAAAATCTACTGGGTACTCCCATGAGTCTAAAGTAACCATGATATCATTTAAAATTCCTTCAGGTATAAACCTAGTCTTATCTGCTAATTCCAAAATGGTTGGGGTAGGCCTAAGAAGAGGTTGTAACTGTAATTGATCCAAGGTAGTATGGTTCATAACATTAATGGCTGCCCCTATGTCTATGAGAGTATTCCCAATGGAGACCTCATTAATAGTTATGGTTACTATGGGGTTTCTTGCGTTCCCATATTTTGCTAGTTTTGGCTACTATGATATGTACTCAGAAAGTCCTCCTACCAAATGTAATATAGGAGGGTCCTTTTGATTCCTACATGGATTCTTAATACACAATTCTTTGACTACCTTATTGTAGATTGGAATGTCTTTAATGGCTTGAAGCAGGGGAATCTTGACACAAATATTCTTCAATTCATTCAAGATGTCAAATTCCGGTCGGGTGGTAGGTTTCTCGAATATCAATCGGTCTGGATAAGGAGGGACCTTCATAATTTGTGGAGGTTCATTTTGGGGAAGCTTGGGTTCTTGGTTCTTCAGGATAATAACATATTCCCACCTAGTGTCATCTGTGGGTTGTTTGGTGGTTTCTTCTTCTTGTTGTTCTTGGATGACTACTGAAGGTCTCTGCCTATGTAGAACTTTTCCTGATCTTAGTTGAATTTCTTGTAATGGAATAGGAGTAATGACATATGTCGGGAAGGCCTGAATCTCAACATTGTGAAGAGGTTGAGGGGGCTTATTATTGGGATTCGACACTATTTGTGCCGGTAATAGTTTCGGTCTCGGGGAGCTTACATTTTGAAATTGTAGTGGTTTTTGTTGTGGAATAGGAGGTAAATGTGGTGGAACAAAACTTGGGAGAAGCTACAGAATTTTCGGTGGAAACTGAGGATTATGATGGTTGAACATAGGGATAGGTGGAGCTTGAGGTTTTCCTTGATTATTTTCTCCTCTCCATCCTTGAAACCAAATATGTTGGTACTGAGTGGACCAATTTTTCCAACCTGGTGAGTTCCACTGTTGTTGTTGATAATAGGGTGGAACTTGAGATTGTAGATCTGGGTATGTGGGCTGGTTCCTAGGCTTCCATGGCCTCCTAGGTGCATAAGAAGATTCCCAAGGATATACACTCCTATATATGGATAATAAATTGGGAAATGGTGGACATTTCTCAGTTGAATGGTCTTCTGTACTGAAGCCACAAACTAAAATGTTATCTAATGGGCATTCCCCTAAGGAATGCTTCCTCCTACATCTTGGGCAATATATGCTCATTGTTGCATTTTCCTCCTCCTATTTATTTTTAATTTTAAGGGTGTCCAATTGGGAACCTATTGTGCTTAAGATATCTATATTGAAGTGTTGGCATAGGGGTAGACCCAGGGTTCAGTTCCAAGAGCACACCAACAAGCCCTAACTACTGGCCCTTTTAGCTACACCTACGAAGCAGATGCAGTGTCATCCGAAGCAGCTATGGGTGATCCGGATTATTTTCGGCACGAAATGAGAGCAGAGATATAATAAAGAAATGCACAGAGATATCGCGTATATCCAGTAATATAACAGAAATATATCAGATATGCAACCATAAACACAGAGA
>JZKD02S1638658.1:351830-427057 GCA_000966675.3 Picea glauca
AAAATGGCCCCGGAAGTGAAAACCTGCTAAAAATAGTAAATTGCCAAAATGGCCAGAAAACTGTTTTGAGCCATTTGGAAAAGGTGGGTGGCCCCCGATATCCACCTAGATCAATGGGGGGGCTGCAGGACAGAAATGTCTACAACCAAATGGAATATCAAGTGGATCCAACACTAGAACAATACAACATGCATATATCACTTATAAACTTATATCTATTCCACACATCTTATCAGATCTACCACATTAATGCAATAGCAGTATATCAAGGGAAAATAATCATTTATCAATCACACACACAAGACATATATACGTGGTTCACCCTCTCTCTAGGGATATGTCCACATAACTGCGCTTTATGATATATTAAGATGAAAGCATACAGTTCTAATCTGCACTCTCAACCATCATATCTTCTCTCCTCTTCTCTTGATCTCTCCCCTCCCTGCACAACCATCTGGATGGTTGACCTTCACACACAGCTGAAGATATTACAATACCAGAAGGCTCTCCCACTTAGCACTTTTTTCTCACACAAGAATAATCTCTCACAACATACCAACAACAACTAGACCGAGATTAGAAATAATGACAACAACCCAACCCATGTCCTCTTGACCTTTATTTATACATTACGATAGCTCATTAACATCCTTAGGCTGAAACCTAGGTGTCAAAACCCTAGATACCAAAACCGTATGTGTCTAAAACCCTAGGTCAACTTGATCCACATTTTCAGGGCTTCACCAGCCTATCTTTCCTTCCTTCTCATGTGGTGCTCCAGAGCATCTAACAATGGATTTTTCTACTTGCTGAGTCATCCATGACCCTTCTTCCTTGTTGACCTATCATCCTCGATCTCCTCATCCAATGAATTGCTTTTTCGGGCTTTGCTCCATCTTTTCTGCTCTTTTTCTTGCTTCGACCCAATAACAGTCACTGTGCCTTCTGTGAAGTTTCATTTTGCCTTTTCTTCCTTGTTCTTCACTTAATTCCATAACCAAGGGCCAACAGGCCCCCAACACTCACTCGTGAATCGTCCCAAGGCACTTCAGATATGATCTTTTTGTTTTACTTTGACTTTAGAGTGCACAGAGAAGCCTCTATTTTATGTTCGATGCCTCCTCTCCTTCCTTGTGAAAACTATCTTTTCTGTGTCTGGTACCCATTTTCAACTACACCTGGTACCTAGAACCTTTTCCTCTTGCATTTACTGAAAGTTGCGGGGCAGCTAGTTGTCATAGTACAAATTCAACCGAATCCCATTAACTAATCCTTCCTTCCATTCTCCATTTAGAGTCTTCAATTGTGCAACTCCTCCTTTTGTAACATAGGAGATCTTATATGGCCCTAGCCAATGCGTTCTGAACTTCCCAGGATGTTTGTTGAACTTACTGTCATATATTAGTACTAGATCATCTTGTTTAAATGCCTTCTTCTTGATGTTCCTGTCATGATAGGCCTTTTCTCTTTCCTTTTGTACTTGCTGATGAAATCCTGCAACAAATCTATCTTCTTCCAATTCGACCAACTATGAAAGCCTCTCTTGAATAGCACCATGGTCATCCATATCTGTAAAGGAAACAATTCTTAGGCTTGGTACCAAATATTCCATTGGAACAACAACTTCAAGACCATACACCAACTTGAAAGGAGTCTGCATTGTCAGCTTCTTGTAAGTGGTTCTATAGGCCCATAATACTGTTGGTACTCTTAAATCCCAGTCATCCTTGTTCACACTACGAATATTGGTTAGTGTTGTCTCCAAAATCTTGTTGAATGCTTCAACTATCCCATTTACTTGTGGATGGTACGGTGTGCTCTTCTGATGGTGGACTACAAATTATTCAGTCAGGGCTTCAACTGTCTTATTTATGAAATGTGTGTCTTGATCACTCATAAGGATATTTGGGCATCCAAACTTGGTTATGAAGTCATCAAATATGAAGCACACAACTGTAGTTGCACTACAGTCCTTGACTTCTTTTGCTTCAACCCATATGGTCAAGTACTTTGTTGCTGTAATTATGCAACTTGCTACTATGCGCTTTCCTGGTGGGTTTATAGGTCCCACAAATTCAATGGCCCACTTATCAAATGATTGTAAGGACAACTACGGTGCTAAGGGCATGTCATATCTCCTGGGTGGTTTCCCAACTCTTTGGCATACATCGTAGGATTTGTAATAGTCTTTAACATCTCTGTGTAAGGTAGGCCAAAAAAGGCCATCTCTCAGAACCTTCTGCGTAGTTTCTTTCCCTGCGTAATGTCCTCCTGCGATGCCTTCATGAGCTTCTGCGAGGATCAATGGTCACTCTACCTCCATAAAACATCTTCTTAGTATCTCATCAGGTCCTAGCGTGTATCATTGTCCAGCTATAAGTGAGAAGTCTGCAACGTGCACTACTAGTTGTTTCTTCTTGGGAATCATATACTCACTAGGTGCCATTCCTATTGATAGGAACTGGATTATTTTTGTGAAGTGGTCATCAATATTTCTAATGGCTAGCAGCTGTGCATCTGATATTGCATCGTCCAAACTGGTCAACTCTTTGCCATGTTCCAACCTTGACAAGTGATCAGGGTCTTTGTTCATTCTTCCCAGCTTTACTATGATCTCAAAGACATATTCCTAAAATAGCATAATCCATTTTCATATTCTCCCCCCCAACACTGGCTTGTTGACTAGGTATTTCAGCGCGGAGTGATCAATAAACATTTTAAAGTTCCCTCCCAACAAGTAGTGGTGGAATTTCTACAGTGCATACACCATGGCTAACCCTTCTCGCTTAGTAGTGGTGTAGTTGATAGCTTCCTTATAGCAAAATATAATGGATGATCAGTATCTCCTTCACCCGTTTTTTCTAACAATGCTCCTAAGGCGATGGAAGATGCATCGACATGTATGTGAAATTCCTTTCTCCAATCTAGAAAGACCAAAATAGGCGCAATAACCATTTTTTGTTTCAGTGTGTCGAAGCTTTGTTGGTATTCTTCTGTCCAACTAAACTGACAATATTTCTTCAAAAGATTCTCCATGGGTGCTGTAATCTGGGCATATCCCTTAATGAACTTCCTGTAGTATCATGTGTGTCCCAACGTAGTGCGTAGCTGTTTGACTGAAGTAGGAGGGGTTAGATCAACTATAATCGCAATTTTAGATGGATCAACCAACAATCCCTGTTTTCATACAATATGGCCTAACAACACTCCAAATGGTGAGAAGAAGATGCACTTCCTTAGATTCAAAGAAATTTGACACTGCCTGCATTTTTCCAACATTAGCCTTAGACATTCAATATGATTCTTTAATAAACTAAAAACAGTCCAATCATCAAAATATGCTTCTAGAAATTTATGCAAGAACTCCTTGAATGCTTTGACCACCACCCTGGAGAAGATAGTTGGGGCATTCTTCAATCCAAATGGCATCATTTTATACTGATAGGAACCCCATTATGTTGCAAACGTGGTCTTGTGGTGATCTTCCTTGGCAATCCGGATATGATGGTATCCTGAAAATCCATCTATAAGATAATATACCTCTTGGCCTCCCACATTATCTAACACTTCATTAGTGAATGGCGTAGGGAAGGGATCATGCAAATAGGCATCATTCAGCTTCCTGAGATCTACACAAATCCTGATCTCTCCTATGTTTTTGTCCTGTACCACCATAGGGCTAATCCACTCTGACTCTTCCATAAGTTCTATAATTCCTACTTCCAGCATTTTGTCGAGCTCAATATTAACTTTCTCTTTGTAATTAGGGTTAAGTCTGTAGGGTCTCTGTTTGACTGGTCTTTCATCTGGCTTCAAAGGTATCCTCATCTCTCCCATAAGCCCTTTAATGCCTTTCATATCAATGAACTTGGTTGGAAACAAGTCTTGATATTCATGCAGTAATTCTGTGATCTTGTCAATGGTAGTAACATCCTAATAATCTCCAACATTAGCAAGCTTCAGGGTCTGTTCTGTTCCAATATTGACCTTCTTAATCTTGATTGGCTATCTAATGAATGGTAACTCAACTCCTGGTCCTTCCACATCTCTATTTCCTTCTATTTCTGCAATGTTCACCTTTCTTGGATCATCGTCATTATCAACATTGATGTTGTAACAACCTTGTAGTTTCTGGAGAGGCTCAGTCCATTCATCCTCTTCTTGTTCCAAAGGAAGGCTAGATGCCTCTTCGAATAATTTCTGTATCACAATCTGTAATGCTTGATCTACTGAGGGATATTGACTTTCAAATAAGAAGGTGGTTATGAAATTTTTTTGTCATACCTTTCCAATCTGCAGTGATGAGGCACAACTCTGCTTGAAGGTACCAATTGATAGGTGTCGTGTCTAGTCTATTGATGAATTTGTGTACCCAATGTTCTTGAGAAACATTGCTCTAGGCTTTCTTGCAGCTTCACACATGGTCCTTTGGGAAACTTTGACCTGTGTATCAAACTTCGCAGCCTTCTACTTGTGCTAAGAACCGCATAGTCATCAAGGTACGACATTGTACCCAGTCTACAATGTTGTTTTTGTGTGTCCCCCACCATCTTACTAGGGTTGCTTTCATGGCCTCATCCATCGCCAACAATATTTTTTGTGTTGGTACACTTTCTTCAAAGTCCTACATGAAGGTTTCTAAGGGATTCAAACCATCAAAGGTGGGTAAGTTACTTACTATTGTGCTGATCCAACGAACTTCTCTGGTTAATCTAGCACATCTTCTTGTAGATACTTCGTACATCTTATTCTTCCATTTCTCCAGTGCTTCTTCTGATTCTGATGAACATGCTTTGTCACTTCGCCAACTTAAGTTTCCATCAGTCGTAGGGTTAATGTAATCCTATTGTCTGGCTGTTAGTTTTTATATGTTTTCCATTTCATATGCATGGTCTTATTCTCTGATAGGTTCTGTGTATCACTGACCTTCATCTGGATCTAAGGGTGAAATGACCCTAAGGCCATATTTTTCAAAAGTCATACGTCTCTTCTTTAAATCAACCACAGTGGAATTATTGAAGGCCCAATCAATTCCTAACAGTGCAGGGTAAGGACAAATATCATCAACTATCTCAATTACCTCAAAATCTGCAAACGTTCTTACTTCGTCGATGTTCACAAGGACACACTCTAATCATCCAAAGGGGTTGAAAACTTGCTGATTGGCCATCCTGAGCCTGATAGGAGAATAGATAAACTTTGGTTTTCCCATCAGTTCCTAGGTTTTCTTTGTGATGACATTGACCTATGACCCTAAGTCGAGGACCACATAGTCTATATCATATTATCCTATTTGAGCATTCAAGTGTAATTCCTTATTTTTCCTTCTCTTCTTAGCGATCTGGTGTACTGACTTGTTCAATGAGGGTTCTATATTTCCTAGTTTATACTGTCTGATTAAACTTTGTAGCTCGTGTATAATGTTTTCATCCTGAATCAACTTAATACAAGTATATAGAAATTCCATGAGCTTGCTTACCTCTGTTCCTTCTCTTGGCGAAGCAGACTGATCAAATGCCTAAGGAATTCCATATTCTTTTACTTCTAGCCATGTCTTTGATGAAGAGCCTTGATCTACTTGGAACTCTTTTCTTGCCTCCTCAAATATTTGTCTTTCCTTATTTGCATCAAAGTTTTGGGTATTCTCTGTATCTTTTCTGATTCCCGAGTCTTCTGTAGTCTTTCCTTGGATCAATCTGTCTTCTCCTGTAACACTAACTCCTCTAGTGATAACAATGACTCTGGGATCTTCTCCATGAGGTTCAACATATATCAATTGCACTTGCAGGTTCTACTGAGGTCCTTGTCTTTCCTGAAGCTTAGCCAACAATGATGGAAATTCCTCGATAACATTCTCAAAGGAGTTGCAGTAGCTGCAAGTGGTACAAGGGTTATGACAGTCCCTTGCAAGGTGTCCTGGTTGTGCACAGTTATAACACATTATCTTTCCTTGGCATCAAACCATACGTCCTCCTCGTCCTCATCCTCTGAATCCACCATGAGGATTGAAATTTCCTCTCTTAGGGGAGTTGTATTGCGTAATGTTTCCTTCTTGTTGTACTTCACCTTGAATTTTGTATCTATCTCTTGACCTTTATTGCATGAGATCATAAGCCCTACAATCCCTATCATCATGTCCCACAGACTTATAGAATGTGAAATAAAAATTTGTGGGTGTCTGAACATATTTTTGCATGTAATAACACACCAGTACAATGTCTATTTCAGCATATCTTGCACCAGAGTAAGGTGACTTGCTTCAAAGGACTCGGAGATCCAGAGGCCAAGTATTCATGGAATAGGGGACAATGATCCTTGTCATGGCCCTCTGATATTCATCTGACACACCATATTTCTTCTCTTTTATCTTCTCCCTTGTCCTTTTTCATATCTTCGACCTGCAAAGACAAACTAGTTAGCTGACTCAAGATCTAGCTCATACCTGAACTCGATTCTCCCATAGGGGTTGATTCTAGCTTCATGGTGATCTCCATCACCTCAGCCTATGAATCAATCTTCTGTTGCATCAGAGGAACTCTAATGTGTGGTAAGAGATCAACGATGAACCATTCTTTGCTCTATTCATCTGGGATCTGAAAAGTCAATCGACCGGTTAAAGTCTTGAATCTCTGATCGAATTCCCAAACAGGTTCGACTACCTTCTGCTTGATCTCTTTCATCTCTATAATACATTGTGACTCTGATTTGGGTTTCTTGAACTATACAATCAATTAATTCTTGATCTCATTCAACGTCTTAGGCTGTGCAAGTCCTTGGACAAGCTTCATGTACCAACTAAGTGCGTGATCTCTTAGAGTGGTATTAAACTGGGTTCTTTTGATAGCTTTGTCGGTGACATTTTTAATATTCCATATGGCTTCACATAGGAACCAGTGTTGATCAGGATCTTCATATCCATCTCCCCTAAAGATAGGGAGTCTCATCTCATCTGCCATAGATATTCCTAGGATATTACTAGGTTTCCTGTCTGAGTATGCGGTGGACTACTAGTGACAGTGCTCTGGACGCTCTCGTGGCTTGGATTACTCTGATTTCTTAATACTACTGAATCAACAGGAGGGATAATAGAACTTACTTCAACAGTCTGTGTAGTTCCTGAAGTTTCAGGTTCTTCTTGGCGAATCTCTTCAGCTTTCCCTTCCTTTGTCCTAACAGGTTTAGAATTCTCCTTGTCCGTCAGGTCTGCCTCTTCTCCACTGTAGAAACCCTCGTCTCCATAGTTATTCTTGAACATGTTCACAATATGCACTTCTCTGAATGCTTTTCCACTGTGCATATGTCTAGCCTCTATGTCACTGTCACTGTTTGAATTCCTGAACATTAGCTTCTCCAAATCCGATCGATCTACTGTATCTTCAGGATGTTCTTTTCATGCAATAACATCTTGATTCTTAACTTCAGAAAATGTAAACATTTCCCTCTAGTTCTCTTAAAGAAATATCTCTTGGCTTGGCTATACGAATATTGTTGGGTATGTGTTATATTCTTTGCATGAGTAGTATTTAGGTGTTTTTTTGGGAAATGTGACACCTACCTTGAGAAACATGTCATGTATTTAGGTGGTTTTTCTGCACATGGTTTTTTGTCGACGGTTTTCTATTTCTGGTTAAGGAATTAGGGTTTTGGACTAATATAGGTCATTGGGTTAGGGTTTTGGATGCCCCTGGCTCCTATATGTATATTGTATTGTAAACAATCTAACACTATGAATGAATATAAAATATGTTGGTTTTCCCGGTTTGGGTTTCCAGGGGAATTTTTTTTGTGTAATGTTTGTATTTTCTATTGTATGTTTTCTGTTCTTTGTTGAATATCTATTTGCAGTAGATATTGTACAAGGTTAGGATTTACAACTCTACTCTGTCGACATCAAACTCGGTTATGTACCCTCCAATGGTGCTATCAAACCAGTCATCTACTGCTCTCTACATGACGTTGTCAACTCTCTTGATCTTCTTGATCAACACCGACATCCAAACTATAGGAGGTCTAGATATAACTTCAAACTGGCTATCTGATAACCTAGCTAACCACTCATATAGCTCTTGGTGGATTCCTCCAAAGAATATCTCATGTATATCGGTAAAGATATATATTTCCAGCCAATCCTCTGTACTCAGATTAGGATTTTTTTTCTGGGCTTCAGTGAAGTTCTTTTCTTGATCCTCTATCCACTCTTGAGTCTTTGTCTTTGATGGGAACCACCTTGACATTCCCTCAAGAATATTCCTGTCCTGACAACAAAACCATTTTTGGCATAGGGGCAGGCCCAGGGTTCAGCTCCAAGAGTGCCCCAACAAGCCTTAACTATTGGCCCTTTCAGCTACACCTGTGAAGTAGATGCAGTCTCACCTGAATAAACTATGGGGGGTTGCAAGACATAAATGTCTACAGCCAAAGGGAATATCAAGTGGATCCAACACTAGAACAATACAACATTCATATATCACTTATCAACTTAGATCTATTCCACACATCTTATCAGATCTACCACATTAATGTAATAACAGTATATCAAGGAAAAATAACACAATATCAATCACACACACAAGACATATATACATGGTTCACCCTCTCTATAGGGCTATGTCCATAGAACTATGCTTTATGATATATTAAGATGAAAGCATACAGTTCTGAACTGTGCTCTCAGCCAACAAATCTTCTCTCTTCTTCTCTTGATCTCTCCCCTCCCTGTGCACCTAGCTACAGGTTTGACCTTCGTACCCAGCTGAATATCTTACAATACCAGAAGGCTCTCCCACTTAGCACTTATCTCTCACACAACAATAATCTCTCACAACATACCAACAACAACTAGATCGAGACTAGCAATAACGACAACAACCCAACCCAGGTCCTCTTGACCTTTATTTATACATTACAATAGCTCATCGACATCCTTAGGCCAAAACCTAGGTGCCAAAACCCTAGATACCAAAACCGTAGGTGTCTAAAACCCTAGGTCAACTTGATCCACGTTTTCAAGGCTTTCCCAGCCTGTCTTTCCTTCCTTCTTGGACGATGCTCCAGAGCATCTAACGATGGATTTTTCCACTTTCTAAGTCATACACGATCCTTCTTCCTTGCTGACATGTCATCCTCGATCTCCTCATCCAACGACTTGCTTTCTCGGTCTTCGCTCCATCTTTTCTTCTCTTTTACTCGCTTCAACCCAGTAACAATCACTGTGCCTTCAACAAAGTTTTCATTTTGTCTTTTGTTCCTTGTTCTTCACTTACTTCCATAACCAAGGGCCACCATAAATTTTTATAAAAGGTTTCCTATATTTTCTCTTGTGATACCACCTGAACTAACTGGTTTTAAGTTTCGATTATAAGTGTCCCAAACATTCTTCCTTGTTTTGGCTCTACTCCTTGAGTAATTTTTACGCATTTTGCATATTTCGGCAAATGGTTTATGGGAGATGTCACCTGATTCCATCAGGTTAATCATCTCTAGATATTCTTCTAAAATTCCCTTAAGGAAAAGAGCCCAAACTGCATTCTCTAGGAGGTCATGGTATTTTGACTTCTGGGAGATATAACCAAATCGTTCCATATAATCTTCGAGGGTCTTGTCTTCTAACTGTTGGATTTTTAAGATGTCATTACGAGACTCTTTGGTCTTGCAGTAGTCTTGGTACTTCTTAAGAAAGATGTCCTTCATGGCTTCCCAAGACCTAATGTTGGATTCTCCCAACCCCATGAACCATCTTAGTGCAGAGTCTTTGAGGGTGGCAGGAATGAGTTTTAGTTTCTAGGCATCTTGTACATAGTTATAGCTCCTACACAATATGTCAAATTAAAATAGGAAGGTGTCTGGATCTTCATTGTTTTTACCATAAAAGGTAGGCAGTGCTGAGAGAGGAATATTCGTCATGTTGACATTTGGAGTGGTGTCCAAAATTGGAAACCTGAAGGTAGTTTCGGTTTGGTTTCCAGTTTCTTCTTCCTCCCCATGTCTTAAATTGTTATGATCCTCCTGATCATCCATGTTGGTTTGGTTTCCAAAACGAGATTACCCAGATGGTTTTATCTTTGAAGAGAACAAGGTTTTCCTTTGATGGAAAGGTCTTCCTACTGATTGGATGTATGAGACTCTACTCGAGCCGGTTGAGACTATTGGTGCCAATGTTTCTGTGTCAGTTTGAGAGATAATTACATTGGATGAAATACCAAACAAAATATTCACCTGCTCAGGGTTTATGATGTCCTCAAAATTAGGATCTCCTGGTGGTGGTGTAAAAGAAAAGGTTGCGTTGTTTGGTTCTGCGGAAGGCTCAAGTGGTCTTGCCTCTTGGCCTAATATGATTGATGCTTCAATTTATTTTTCTATAGTGCTCCCTGTGTTAGTCTCTTCAAAGACTATTTTAGCTCTTTGAGTTGAGCTAGCTCCTATTTTTTGGTATCAGTCTGCGGATTTAATAAGTGGAACATCCCTTCCCCCAAAAATGTTGGAAGGAACCTTGGTTGAAAGTTATGATTTAGATTTAATGTATCTACCTTTTGTATCTCTAGGTCTATTCATGAAAGAAAACAACAAAAAAAGAAAAACTACCATTGGGTTTGAGCGAGCCTGCAATAGTAGATGCGTAGGTTCTTACTTCTAGTCTTAAAGTTCCCCCACCACCAATCTAATTCTAAGGTCTGCGAATGATCTATTTCCTACCTTGAGACAACTTCGCAACAACGATGCCAAAAATTATGAGTATTCTATATGCACTAAAAACACACTAAAAACCCTCAATTAAATTGTTAACCTGGGGTAAGTAAACTTAGAGTTGTAGAAAAATATATGCCAAGGTAGAAGGGCTGGTAGTAGTATATTCTAACTAAGGAAGTGGCTATCTAAGGGATAATCTATTCAAGCAAAGCTATCTAATGATCAAACCCTACTAATCAACTTTAAACCATGTAACCTAAGTACTTTTGGGCCAAGGATTGATGGATAGTTCTAGGAAAACAAGTGAAAACCCTACTTGAAGCAAACTAGTTCAATTATAACAATAAGCAAAAGAAACTATTTAAGAATAACAATAAACAAATAACAAAAGAAAACTACTTTAACTAGCCTACCTAAATTCAATAAACAACTATCCTGTGAAAGCAAGTAAATAAACAAGCAACTATACTATCAAAGCAAGAATATATAAGTAAGCAATTAACCTATTAAAGAAAGTAAACAACTAACTACCCTAGGATAAATTCTACATCAAGTAAACTAAGTAAGACTACTCAATAAACAGTTAACTAAACCAAAAGGCAAGTGAACTCTATTCTTAATACAACTATTTCTAATTTACAAAAGGAAATCTACTTAATTGAAAGAAAGAAGAACTAATAACTAACTTGTAATCTATGATAAGCAAAACTGCTCTTTAATCTACCAAAGCAAAAGACTATTTATCCTACAACAACAATAAAACTATCTTCTGATCTACAAAAGCAAGAAACGATCTTTTAACCTATGAAAACTCAAATATAGTGTTGATGGTTGTGTGAATGTCTCTGGTGTCTTATAATATCACGATGGCACTTGACAAAAAAAGATAATTCAAGAGGTATAAACTTGATATTGATTTCAATGGCAAAGCGGAAAGTGTGAATTAAACAATCCAGTGAGAATTTAGCCATCACAGAAACAATGTTAATTACCCTGCATATTAATGTCATCATTACTCATGCATTAACCATCAACAACATAACGATATTATAATTGTACTCTATGCTATGTAAGAAAAAATCATAACTACATTCAATCATTAACTAAAAACTGGAATTGCAACCTAAATCTAAGAAAGAAATTGCATAATAAGCTAGACCTATTTCAACAATTCAAATTGCAAAAAGAAAAATGCTTGTAAACATAAATTAAACATGATTCTAGCAAGTAAACTAATGAATACATTAATTAACAACTAGTTAATCAAAATATAAACAACAATTAAATAGTCAATCTACAAATAAAAATTGAAGCTAACCCTATCCATCCACCGAAGCCTTGTGAAAGAAAACATAAATTAAAATTATGTTCTACTCTGTTTCAAACTCTGTTTTAAACTTGATTTTAAAAGCATAAATGAAATAAAATCTAATATTTAATCACACACAAGGTTAGTGTATAAGTTTGCAAACTTGTTCCTACTAAATACAAAGTTACTGCATATTAACAAAAGCCTTCATACTAACCTGCAAAAGAGAACTTACACAGTTAAAATATAACAACAAATTATATTACTAGGAAACAAAATAGCAATTTCATATACAGGAAATAAAATAAAAGACATCTAAGCTATGAAATTCATAAATAACACACATAACAATTACTAGACTGATGGTGGGCCCCCCAACAAGTCGTGGTCACTTACCAAATGCACACCACAAACTCAGCAAAGCAATTTCACCATTAAAACTCAAAAACACAGTTTTATATAATTCTGGAAAATGAAAATGGCAAAACAGAGGAAAATCGTGTTTGTCTCTAACACACTACTTCTTTAGCTGCTTAACTATTGTATGACCACCATGGTGGTATTTATAAGCTTTACAGACCAAGAGGTCGACCATTAGAGGGTCAAACCTCTTTTATAAATAGTAAATTACACTAATGGTGCCCTAGTTGTCGAAATGGAGCAAGCCAATACTCACCCTTCTCAACAACCCAAACCGAGTTGTCAAGAGTTTAGTAGCTGGAGGGGGCAAGCACGAGAAAAACCCATGTTCCCAATTCACCCATCACTAGCCTCCAATACCATAACCGCCAAATCTCCCATCGTTTTTTTGCAGGATGGAGTGCCAGACTAGGTACCACATTGAGTACCGGATGGAGTGCTAGACTGAGTGTTGAAAGCAGAAACATGATACAATTTTGCCCTGTAACACCAAAAAATGTGAATTAGATCTCTAAAAACATAAAATCATACTGAATCATACTCAAGATCATTATAAAACATGAATTATGCATACCTGGTGTGGATCATAGCGTTTTGGTACAAAAACCCTTCAAAAACTTCTCCAAAACATGAAAACGCATATATACATTCGGAAAAAGTATTTACTAAATTTCATAAAACTGATCATATCTTTGGCCCAACACCATGCAAGGAAATGGAAAGGAAATGCATACCATACCATACCATACCATACCATTGTCAATGCATACGACCATACAATGGGAAGGAAATGCATACCATTGATAATACATACCATTTCCATTGCCAATGCATACCATACCATTGTGAATGCATACCATATGTTGGGATAAATATATGCACTATTAATTCACACATTTAATTATCAACCGAGGCTCGTAATCTTCGAGGTGCAGGTGTAGGAAACACATGATCAAAGCATAGGCTAACCTAATCTAAAGTCGACAAAACAATCTTCAAACCTACACTGCAGTAAATTAACACTAATGATTCATCACTGGGACATAAGAATAAATTAGTGCTATAAATTCTTAGATCACGGTCTTTCATGCACTTAGGGTGATGTTTGTGTGATTAATCATGGGTAGCTTACTTAAGTTTTATATCCTTCAAGGATTATTTCCTATAGCGGATCCACACTTAAATGCAATACAAGAAACAAGCAAACGAAAATGAAATTCATGATCGAAACTAACACCTTATGAAGAATTTCAACGCAGGAAGGCAATATCTCACGAGTTAGTCCTTTAATCTGTCCATTGGCAATTGAATGTATGTGAAATTAAAGTGCAAGGAATCCAAATGCACGTAAAATAAAACCAAGTGTGGGAAATAGAAGGAGATTTGAACTATGAAAGAATAAAGTCAAAGAAAAAGCAAAACAATGTAAAACCAAACTAGATTAAAAAGGCAATCAGGACAATAAATGAAATCAAGCTTTAAATTCAGAGATAGAGTAGCATGCAAACTCATAAATTGAAAGCATATAAAAAGATATTGAACTATATTAAATGCAATGTACCAATGCCTTGTGAGAGGGTGTTGATTTGAGTTTTATCTATTATGAATCAATTTGTAGAATACAAATTAATTGCAGAAAGCAAACACACAATATATGACTTTCAAACTAAACAATAATGCAAGAAGAAAAGAAACTAAATGTAATGCTAATATACAAAGAAAATAAAATATAGCAACACTTATCACTATGAGGGGCCCTTCCCAGAAGGTTACTTCTGCTAAAAAGACTCAGATCAAATGGAGATGGTGTACAATGTTGCAACAACAATCAATTCTTCATTGAGATTAAAAACTATGTTTTTACATGGCTAACAACTCCTTAAAGCTTTCTTAGAAGAATAAATTTATCATTTACAAAATATTCATGAAAATAATGGCTCTTTCTCACATATCTATGAGGATTATTTATACATGAAATCCATGGAGGAATGGATGAAACCGAATGCCCAAACTCAGAAAACAATTTTTACAATTTTAGGATAAATCCCCAAAATCTGGGTTTTTCATTAATTTGGGCAGATTCGAATTAGAGATCCACCCATATCTTCTACACCAATTCGAATTTTGGAAAAATGTTTTCTTCGTACTCAATTTTTCACATTCTAGACAAAACCCATATTGTAGAAATTCTAGATTTGATACCATCTACACGGAAATCGAGCGCAAGTTGGCACTTTGAGATTTTTGCTAATTTTTGTAGATCATTCCCCTTGAGCTGGAGGTCCACGCATGTGATCTGGGTGAATTATGACACCCATTTCTGCATGTAAACGTTTTTCTAGACGAAACCCATGTCCCCAATTTTCTTCTAGAATCATTTCAAATTTTCGAACTATTTCTAGTACTGGATGGTTGTTGATACTGGTTCCGGACGAGCACAACATTGGTACCAAACGAGCGTAGAATTGGTACCAGACGATTTGAGTACTAGATTACATGGAGTGTGGGTACCATATGACATAGAGTGTGGGTACCATATGACTGTGCAGGTACTGATTGATTGTAGAACCTTCTGGTACCAGATAACTTGGAGTACCGAATGACCTACAGTGCGGGTACTGGATGACTTCCAGTGTGGGAACATATTGTTTGGACATAGAAACATAGG
The DNA here is from genome assembly GCA_000966675.3 of Picea glauca. Lineage (NCBI taxonomy): Eukaryota > Viridiplantae > Streptophyta > Pinopsida > Pinales > Pinaceae > Picea > Picea glauca. Next base: position 366,917 of record JZKD02S1638658.1, read on the forward strand.
ATTAATCCATCATCAACAAAACTATTGTATAATCATCCTTTTAATCACTAAAAATATGGAAAATAATGTATTAAACACATAGGATGAATAACAAGAGATAATGGAGGTTTATGGTGTAATTAAGAATATATTATGGATGAAATGCAGGGAGAAGGTGTAATGATTAGTGTATTTGTATGGAATCAAATGTGACAAAAATGGATCCCAACATAGCCCCAAACCCAAGGATTTTCATGTCCTCATGCAAACAAGGTCAATAACTTATGATACTGTGCTTATAGATTTATGTGACATTGTTTTTTTTGTGTAGGTGTTGGTTCTTGTGGAATGACACTTTGGAAACTATCACAGATTGAATTTCAAATAGAAAAACAGAATTATCATAAAAATGGAGGGCAAGCAGTGGATGGGGTATCAGCATGATGGTGAATGGTGTGCATGTGGGGAATGATTTATAAAATTATGGTGATGGTGGTCGTATGAACTTGGACGCCTGTATACTCTGTATCTTACATCAATTTTAAGACCAATCTTTACTTTGTGGTTCTTTGTTTGGATAAGAAATAATGATTTCATCCTCTTTGAGATGGCTTAAGAATGCTTTATGATGTACAAAGAGAAGACACTATAGATGTTTCTTTGTATTTGTATACCACATATTTCCTTTTCATTACTTGGTCTTATCATTAGAGTGTATCGTTCATTATGACAAGTGGAGTGAAGATGGAGGGTTTAATGAGTAGTTGTGATAATGCATAGTGGAGTGTGGAGTGGGTAATAATGGTTATGCATCATGTTTTCCAAGTTCTTAGTAAATTAAAAATATTTGTACCAATTTTACCTCAAGTTACCCTTGCTTTTAATTCTAATGCATGTTGAAGTGGAAACTATGCAAAACATGATGAAATGTCTGCAGAATCATGATGTAGACTGCTGAAATTTGAAGATGAAGTAGAGCAAGGTTGAGAACTGATGGATATCTAGGAGAGAGTTGATGAATGTTGATCTGTTGAGATTCCTCATGTCTCTCTCTCCCCCATGCCTGTCGGTTTGCATGTTCTCATGCAAACTCTTATTAGCACAAAAAATGTTGCAAGATGAAAGAGGATTATGTGGAATTGGTGCATGTGTACTGAAGGATAGAAATGAAGTATGTCGAAGCTGGAGATGCTGAAAATATCTTGCAAAAAGTACTCTCGAAAAAGATTTAAATTTTTGTACTATTGGTACAGGAACCTACTGGTTTCTATACCAGCAGTACCAGAACATAAAAATCTAAAAGAACTTAAACCAATACTGTTATTATGAGAGAAGAAATATAAATTGATGTTATTCTTAAAGAAAAACCAAAACTTAAACTTTATTCATGCTTACAAATTTAGAAATGAAATTTATTTTAAAATATTACAAGAATAAAGGAAATTCCTAAATTACTTATTACATACGATTTCATCAATCATTAATAGTTGTTTGCTCAAGAAACCATGTTAATTACGATGGGGGATTTTTCCTCTCATCCTTGAACATGAAAACATGAGGAGATAAGTGGTCTTTAATAAATAAGAAACCGATAAGAAACCAATCATCCATGTTTAATTTCTCAGAGAATTTATGTCATTCAAGTGATATTGATAAAGTTCACATTTGAGTTCATTAGACTCCTACACTTATGGGTCCCACTTCTAGGACAATGACATCCTAGGTATGCATGCCATGGTATTAAGACCATCGTACATACATTCTTAAATGGAAATTATATGAGGTTCATTAGCCTTTTGTTCAACCATGCATGCTTCTTCTTAAGGATTTACACAAGTATATTGTTCATACAAAAAAATATAGATTAGGAAGAATGAAAGACATCAAAATCAAAACCCATTGCCAGCAAGCCTGTTCAATACTTTGATGGGGTAATTTTGACATCTAAGAAATATTCTTCTTAGGAATAATGCCCCATTGCCCACGAGCCTGTTCAATACCCTGATGGGTTTGCCTAGTTATACCATAGGCTGATACCCACTGCCATCATACCTGTTCAGTATCCCAACGCATTAGCCCCTTACACCCATTTTCCATCAAAGGCTCTTGTCCCAATATTTACCCTTAAGATAAAATTTGTAGATTGCTTTCTCATGGGTGAATGGGGAAGCATATTTGAAAACCTTTTTATAGGATGGGATTGTATTGAGTTGGAAGATATTTTATACATTGCCCATAAAATATTGTTCATATGAAAAATAAACTTATTTATTGAGATTAGTCTAAAGACATATCATGGTCAAACTTATTTAATGTGTGGTGGATGAGGCCATGAGAGAATGACCTAAAGGTGCCTCTAGTCCTCAATTTCATGTTCTCCATATAAGATTGTGTTCCCTCACAAGTAGAAGTTTCATTCACTCTTCTGCTACTATTGGATAAGAATGATTGAATAAAAAGTTTTGATATGAAACTAGGACGTACAAGTTACCCATGGGCATCATTATGTAGACCTTAAATATTTTGTAAATCCCCATAATATTTTAAAGATTAGTATTATGAGCAATTGTTATTATTATTAGTCAGAAATCTGTATGTAATAATAAGAAGAAATATCTTAAGTTGTTTTGGTTTTTGATATTATATCACCAATATTATCTTCATCTCATTTCATTTATTTGAAAAGAAACATGAAAATATGTTGCATTTATGTAGAACTAGGTTAACTAACATGCAAATTTTACTCTATCCTATCTAAAAACAGGAAATTAAATTTCATGTGTAAGAATATTTCCAATGTAACCATGTGCGTAACATGTGTAGAAATACATTCATACTTGGGTTCAAAGGATAAGATTTAATGTATATGAAAGTACGAAGAACAAACTTCTTTAGTGATGATGTGAAGAGTTGTTGAAGAAGAGAGTGGTTGTTCAATCTGGTTGTCATTTGGAACCGATGTTCGATATAGTCATGATGTTCCTAGTTCAATTCCTCATTTAGACCACTCTGCATGTCTCCCTCTGTCATGCCAGGAATATCATCTTATTTCGAATAATTGGTCTCATCAGTGCATGGAGGATATTCATAAAGACATATAAAAAACTCCTCGATCTTAGGTTCTAATGGTGGATCTCCATCGAATGTGGTCCATGATTATTTAGTCGTTCCTATAGGTTGGAAAGGGTGATTAAAAAAGGCTTTTATATCATCTCGTGGATGTAGCTCATGGAACTCTTCTTCTTCTATCGCTTTCAGAGAGACAGATGGGTTCTCGACTACTGTCAATATTTTCTCTTCCTGAGAGGCAAAGATCGCAACTGCTGCTAGGATTTGAGAAAGTTCTTCCAAAATCTTGATCATCTTTGAGTTCTTGTTGCTGGTTGATGGGTCCTGATTCACACATGGATTAGTGTAGGGGGGGTTCTTATAGTTCCCAATTTTTTTTAAAAATCCTAAAGAAAAAAGAAGCAAACTAAAATAAATGTAAGAAAAATAATTATATACTTGAAGCGTCACCATGCTACTAGGACCCTTTTGTCACCTAGTTATCTGTTCACACAAGTTAGCTTCTCTTCTCATATATAAAAAAATGACTAATTCTAATAAAAAACAAATTCTAACTACTAAAAGGAAGAGGACAACCTAACTTTGGAGCAACCCCACTAAAGTAGATGCGTGGGCTCTTCCCTCACATCTTACTGTCTTCTCTCCACCCTTAGGTCATCCTTAAAATCACACCACACTTGCATGAAAAGAAACACACTTGCATGAAAGGAACACTCAAGGATTTGGATAAATAAAAATTACAACCTACCTATGCTCTAATCCCTTTAGCACCTCCCTGACAATGAAGCCAAAATGTTGGAATAAATACATGCACTATTAATTCCCACATTTAATTATCAACCAGAGCTCGTAAGATTCGATGTGCAAGCGCATGAAACACATGATCATAGCATAGGCTAACCTAATTTAAAGTCGTCAAAACAATCTTCAAACCCACACCGCATGAATAACTAAATGCTATAAATTCTTAGCTCACCGTGTTTCATGCACTCAGGGTGATGTTCACGTGATTAATTGTGGGTAGCTTACTTAAGTTTTCTGTCCTTCAATTATTATTTCCTATAGTGGATCCACACTTAAATGCAATAAAAGACACACGCAAAAAAAAATGAAATTCACAATAGAAACTAACACCTTATGAAGAATTCCAATGCGAGAAGGCCATATCTCACGAGTTAGACCTTTAATCTGTCAGTTGGTGATTGAAGATATGTGAAATTAAAGTGCAAGGAATCTAAAGGTATGAGAAATAAAACCACGTGTGGGAAATAGAAGCAGATTTGAACTATGAAAGAATTAAGTCAAAACAAAACAAAAATACTACAAAACCGAACTAGATTAAAAAGACAATCAAGACAATAAATGAAATTAAACTTTAAATTTAGAGATAGAGTAGCATGAAAACTCATAAATTGAAAGCATATATAAAGAGATTGAACTAAATCAAATGCAATGTAACAATGCCTTGAGTGAGAGGGTGTTGAATTGAGTTTTATCTATTACGAATCAATTTGCAGAATACAAACTAATTGCATAATGCAAACACACAATATATGGATTTCAAACTAAACAATAATGCAAGAAGAAAAAAAACTAAATGTAATGCTAATATACAAAGAAAATAAAATATAGCAACACTTACCACTCCGAGGGGCTCTTCCCAGGAGGTTAGTGCTTCTTAAAAGACTCAGATCAAATGGAGATGGTGTCCAATGTTGAAACAACAATCAATTATTCTTTGAGATCAAAAGCTTTGTTCTTACATGGCTAATAACTCCTTAAATCTTTCTCACAAGAATAAATCTCTCATTTACAAAATCTTCATGAAACTAATGGCTCTTTCTGACAGCCCTATGAGGCTTATTTATACATGAAATCCATGGAGTAATTGATGAAACAAAATCCCCAAACTAAGAAAACAATTTTTACAATTTTAGGATAAATCCCCAAAATCTGGGTTTTTCATCAATTTGGGCAGATTCAAGCTAGAGATCCACCCATATTTTCTACACCAATTTGAAATTTGGGAAAGTGTTCGTGAATTACACAATTTTTCACATTCTAGAAAAAATCCATATCGTAGAAATTTGATATTTGATACCATTTACACAGAAATCGAGGCGCAAGTTGGCAGTTTGAAATTTTGCTAATTTTTGCAGAATCATTCCCCTTGAGTTGGAGGTCCACATGTGTGAGCTGGGTGAATTCTAACTTATGTTTTTGCATGTAAACATCGTTCTGGACAAAACCCATGTTCCTTATTTTCTTCTAGAATCATTTCAAATTTTTGAACTATTTCTAGTACCAAACGGTTGTTGATGTTGGTACCGGACGAGCACAACATTGGTACCGGACGAGTGCAGAATTGGTACTAGAAGAGATGGTTATTAGATGAAACAGAGTGTGGGTACCATATGACTGTGCAGGTACCGATTGATTGTAGAACCTTCTAGTACCGGATGACTTGGAGTATCGGATGACCTCCAAGGTGGGTACTAGATGACTTCCAGTGCGGGAACATATTGTTTGAACATAGAAACATAGGAATAAACAATCATCAACAAAACTATTTTATAACCATCATTTTAATCACTAAAAATATGGAAAATTATGTATTAACCACATATGATGAATAACATGAGATGATGAAGGTTTATGGTGTAATTAGGGATATATTATGGACGAAATGCAGGGAGAAGGTGTAATGATGAGTGTATTTGTATGGCAGAAAATGTGACAAAACTGGAGCCCAAAATGCCAAAAATGTTGGGCTAAATATATGCATTATTAATTCCCACATTTAATTATCAACCGAGGCTCGTAAGCTTCGAGGTGAAGGCCTAGGAAATGCAGGATCAGAGCATAGGATAACCTAATCTAAAGTCGACAAAACAATCTTCAAACCCACGGTGTAGAAAATTAACACTAAGGATTCATCACTGGGACGTAGGAATAACTTAGTGCTATAAATGCTTAGATCACAATCTTTCATGCACTTAGGGTGATGTTCGTGTGATTAATTGTGGGTAGCTTACTTAAGTTTTTTGGCATTCAATGATTATTTCCTATAGCAGATCCACACTTAAATGAGATAAAAGAAACAAGAAAACGGAAATGAAATTCATGATAGAAACTAACACCTTAGGAAGAATTCCAACGCGGGAAGGCCATATCTCATGAGTTAGACCTTTAATCTATCTGTTGGTGATTAAAGCTATGTGAAATTAAAGTGCAAGGAATCCAAAGGCACGGGAAATAAAACCAAGTGCAGGAAATAGAAGGAGATTTGAACTATGAAAAAATTAAGTCAAAGAAAAAGAAAAACAATGCAAAACCAAACTAGATTAAAAAGGCAATCAAGACAATAAATGAAATCAAGCTTTAAATTCATAGATAAAGTAGCATGAAAACTAATAAATTGAAATCATATAGAAAGGGATTGAACTAAATCAAATGTAATGTACAAATGCCTTGAGTGAGAGGGTGTTGATTTGAGTTTTATCTATTACGAATTAATTTGCAGAATACAAAATAATTACAGAATGCCAACACATAATAAATGAATTTCTAACTAAACAATAATGCAAGAAGAAAATAAACTAAATGTAATGCTAATATACAAAGAAAATAAAATATAACAACATTTACCACTTTGAAGCGTCCTTCCCAGGAGGTTAGTGTTGCTAAAAAGACTCCGATCAAATGGAGATGGTGTCCAATGTTGCAACAACAATCAATTCTTCATTGAGATAAAAAAAACTATGTTTTTTCATGGCTAACAACTCCTTAAAGCTTTCTCACAAGAATAAAACTCTCATTTAAAAAACATTCATGAAACTAATGGCTCTTTCTCACAGCCTTATGAGGCTTATTTATAAATTAAATCCATGTAGGAATGGATGAAACCGAATCCCCAAACTCATAAAACAATTTTTACAATTTTAGGATAAATCCCAAAAATCTGGGTTTTTTTTATTATCAATTTGGGCAGATTCGAGTTAGAGATCCACCCATATCTTCTACACCGATTATAATATTTGAAAAGTGTCTATGTTATACTCTATTTTTCACATTCTAGAAAAAACCCATATCGTAGAAATTCTATCTTTGATACCATCTGCATAGTAATCGAGGCACAATTTGGCAGTTTGAGAATTTTGCTAATTTTTGTAGAATCATTCCCCTTGATATGGAGGTGCACACATGTGATATGGGTGAAATTTGACACACATGTCTGCATGTAAACATCATTTTGGACAAAACCCATGTCCCCGATTTTCTTCTAGAATCATTTCAAATTTTCGAACTATTTCTAGTACCAAATAGTTGTTGATGTTGGTACTGGACGTGCACATCATTGGTATCGGACGAGTGCAAAATTGGTATCAAATGAGATGAGTACTGGATGACATGGAGTGTGGGTACCAAATTTCTGTGTAGGTACCAGTTGAATGTAGAACCGTCTGGTACCAGATGACCTCTAGTGTGGGTACCGAATGACCTCTAGTGTGGGTACTGGATGACTTCCAGTGCGAGAACATATTGTTTGGACATATAAACATAGGATTAATCCATGATCAGAAAAAATATTGTATAATCATCATTTTAATCACTAAAAATATGGAAAATTATGTATTAACCACATAGGATGCATAACATGAGATAATGGAGGTTTATGGTGTAATTGAGGATATATTATGGACGAAATGTAGGGAGAAGGTGTAATGATGAGTGCATTTGTATGGAATAAAATGTGACAAAGCTGGAGCCCAACACGCCAAAAATTTTGGGCTAAATATATGCATTATTAATTCCCACATTTAATTATCAACCGGGGCTCGTAAGCTTCGAAGTGAAGGGGAAGAAAACACAGGATCAGAGCATAGGCTAACCTAATATAAAGTCAACAAAATAGTATTTAAACCCACACTGTAGGAAATTAATACTAAGGATTCATCACTAGGACACAAGAATAACTTAGTGCTATAAATGCTTAGATCACAATCTTTCATGCACTTAGGGTGATGTTTGTATGATTAATCGTGGGTAGCTTACTTAAGTTTTATGTCCTTCAATGATTATTTCCTATAGTGGATCCACACTTAAATGCAATAAAAGAAACAAACAAACAAAAATGAAATTCACGATAGAAACTAACACCTTAGGAAGAATTCCAACGTGAGAAGGCCATATCTCACGAGTTAGACCTTTAATCTCTTTGTTGGTGATTGGAGCTATGTGAAATTAAAGTGCAAGGAATCCAAAGGTACGTGAAATAAAACCAAGTGTGGGAAATAGAAGGAGATTAGAACTATGAAAGAATTAAGTCAAAGAAAAAGCAAAACAATCCAAAACCAAACTAGATTAAAAAGACAATCGAGACAATAAATGAAATCAAACTTTAAATTCAGAGATAGAGTAGCATGGAAACTCATAAATTAAAAGCATATAGAAAGAGATTTAACTAAATCAAATGCAATGTACCAATGCCTTGAGTGAGAGGGTGTTGATTTGAGTTTTATCTATTACAAATTTGCATAATACAAACTAATTGCAGAATGCAAACACACAATATATGACTTTCAAACTAAACAATAATGCAAGAAGAAAATAAATTAAATGTAATGCCAATATACAAAGAAAATAAAATATAGCAACACTTACCACTCTGGGGTCCCTTCCTAGGACGTTAGTGCCACTAAAAAGACTCAGATCAAATGGAGATGGTATCTAATGTTGCAACAACAATCAATTCTTTATTGAGATCAAAAACTCTGATTTTACATGGCTAACAACTCCTTAAAGCTTTCTCACAAGAATAAATATCTCATTTACAAAATATCCATGAAACTAATGGATATTTCTCATAATCCTATGAGACTTATTTATACATGAAATCCATGGAGGAATGGATGAAATTGAATCCCCAAACTCAGAAAACAAATTTTACAATTTTAGGATAAATCCCAAAAATCTGGGTTCATCAATTTGGGCAGATTTGAGCTAGAGATCCACCCATATCTTCTACACCAATTCGAATTTTGGAAAGTTTCCTCATTTCCCTCAAATTTTCACATTCTAGACAAAACCCAAATCGTAGAAAATCTAGATTTTATACCATCTACACAGAAATCGAGGCACAAGTTGGCAGTTTGAGATTTTTGCTATTTTTTGAAGAATCATTCCCCTTGAGCTGAAGGTCGACACATGTGATATGGGTGAATTATGACACACATGCCCGCATGTAAACATCGTTATGGACAAAACCCATGTCCTCGATTTTCTTCTAGTACCATTTCAAATTTTTGAACTGTTTCTAATACCAGACGATTGTTGATGTTGGTACTAGACACACACAGAATTGGTACCGGACGAGGTGAGTACTGGATGACATGGAGTGTGGGTACCAGATGACATGGAGAGTGGGTACCAAATGACTATGCATGTACTGGTTGACTATAGAACCTTATGGTACTGGATGACTTGGAGTACCGGATGACCTCTAGTGCGGGTACCTGATGACTTCCATTGCGGGAACATATTTTTTGGACATAGAAACATAGGATTAATCCATCATCAACAAAACTATTGTATAATCATCCTTTTAATCACTAAAACTATGGAAAATTATGTATTAACCACATAAGATGAATAACAAGAGATAATGGAGGATTATGGTGTAATTAAGGATATATTATGGACGAAATACAGGGAGAAGGTGTAATGATGAGTGTATTTGTATGGCGGAAAATGTGACAAAACTGGAGCCCAACACCATACAAGGAAATGACAAGGCAATGCATACCATACCATACCATACCATACCATGCAAGGCAATGCATACCATACCATACCATACCAAGACAATGCATATCATACCATGGCATACCATTTCCAATGCATACCATACAATGGCAAGGCAATGCATACCATACCATACCATTTCCAATCCACACCATACCATACCATACCATACCATTTCCAATCCACACCATACCATACCATACCATACCATTTCCAATCCACACCATACCATACCATACCATACCATTTCCAATGCACACCATACAAGGCAATGACAATGCAATGCATACCATACCATGGAAGGAAATGGCAAGGCAATACATACCATACCATACCATACCAAGACAATGCATACCATACCATACCATACCATACCATACCATTGCCAATGCATACCATACAATGGCAAGGCAATGCATACCATTTCCAATGCATACCATTGTCATTGTCAATGCTTACCATACCATACCATTGCCAATGCATACCATAAGGGGAAATGGCAAGGCAATGCATACCATACCATACCATAACATACAATGGCAAGGCAATGGTATACCATAACAAAAATGATATACCATATCATACAAGGAAATGGTATGGTATGCCATACCATACCATACCATACCATAACATGGTATGGTATGGTATGCAATGGCCAGACAATTCATACCATACCATACCATACAATACCAAGGAAATACATACCATACCATACAACACCAATGCATACCATACCATACCATACCAAGACAATGCATACCATACCATACCATACCATACCATACCATACCATTTCCAATGCATACCATACAATGGCAAGGCAATGCATACCATTACCATTGACAATGCATACCATTTCCATTACCAATGCATATCATTTCCAATGCATACCATACCATACCATACCATACCATTGCCAATGCATACCATTTCCATTACCAATGCATACCATACCATTGCCAATGCATACCATTTCCATTACCAATGCATACCATTGCCAAGGCATACCATAACATACCATACCATACCATTGCTAATGCATACCATACAAGGAAATGGCAAGACAATGCATACCATACCATACAATACCATGCAAGAAAATGGCAAGGCAATGCATAACATACCATACCAATGCATACTATACCATTGCCAATGCATACCATAGAATAGCAAGGAAATGCATACCATTTTCATTGCCAATGCATACCATACCATACCATACCATACCATGCAAGGCAAGGGAAATTCAATGCATACCATCCCATACCATTTCCAATGCATACCATACAATGGAAAGGAAATGCATGTCGTTGCCATTGCCAATGCATACCATACCATACCATACCATACCATACCATACCATACCATTTCCAATGCATACCATACAAGGCAATGGAAAGACAATGCATATTGTTGGAGCCGCCTTTGTTTTTTAACCCGTTTTGATTTTCATATCTTAATGCTTGAAATCGAAAGATGGTTTTCATATTTTCCTTCTTTTGTTCCAAAATCTCTGAAGTCTCATCACGTGAACGACGACGGTTATCATACTCTCAAGGTGAGTTATACTTTTCGTTCAAATGATTTTCCCCTTTTTGTTACCTCGGGATTTCGTATGTCAGATGTTATAGATCACTTAGTTCACAAGTCCCGAAGAGAGAAATGACGAGATCACTTTAAATTTTTACCCAGGTGAGTAGTGAGAGTAATTTTTTTCTAAACGATGGCTAAGCATCATCGAGGTTTCGCGTCTCGGCGTTTAATAATTCCAAAAGTCTTACTGTCGTGATGCAGGAGCATCTCAAGTGAGCCAGCGCGGAGACAACGGACAGCTGGAAAAGTGCCCAGCACAAATTTTGAAATATATTGAACCATTAATGAAACATCAAGTGGAGGCACACTTGTATAATGTAAACGGACCTTGATCGATTTTCTCTCGTCCTTAGTATGTAGAAGGCATTTAAAGTAGTTAATGCAAGTAGATAGAATTGAATGTTAGATTAGACAGTTTTAGAGCGCAAGAGGGAAACATGATATAGACACCCTCCTTGTGTATTGTAACATTATTATGAGAGCATAGAAGAGAAGCATAGAGCTGTGTAGTAGACTCCATGTACATAAGTTCTGAATTAATACAAGAAAACTGTGATTCAAACTCATGGTGTTCATATATTCTCTGTGTATGCATCTTTGAATGTTATGCTCATGAATGTTTTTCTCTTTCTGTCATGCATTTTCTTTTATGCTATGTATGAATGATTTCTTGTTGAATGTTTGAAATCTGAGAGGAAATAGGGGAGGAATGAGTTTCAATTGTTTCTCTATCTGAGCAAGAGTTCCTACAAGGAGTGCAGTTGAATTGTCTACAAGGAGTGCGTCGACAAGGTGTTCAGGGGTTTGTCTCTAAAATCTTAGGAGAGATAGCTTTTGTTCTCATTTCCACAGAAGTGCAGTGGGCATAGGAGCCGTGCAAGGAGTGCGTAGTTTGAGCGAAGTCTCAGGGTTGTGGACCTGAGTGGAGTATTGAGAGACTACTGTTGCAGGTGTGTGCAGAGTTGAAGAAGTTCAACACTTGGGAGTGTTTGAAAGTCTACCACAAGGAGTGCGTGCAAGGGTTCTTCTAAAAGATGCGAAGCCATGGAAATATAAAAAGGATTTGAACCTTCGAAGGAGTCAAAGGAAGGTATAGCGACGTCGGACCACAGGAGGACGAGTCCTCAGAGGAAGAACGAATGGTCGAAATTCTCTAAGGAGAAACCGTGAAGTCTCGTGAGCCGTTCGATCTCGCGGAGGAGTAGAGAAGTTACAACGGGTGCTGCGAAAGGTTCTAAGCTTAGGAGGAGTAGGATCGTAGATCCAAGCATAAGGGTCGTTGGATTTACATGTGGTTTTCTATATCATGTTTTCGTATATTGAAGTCCCGTAAACTTTGCAACGGGAATCGTGAAATCACGAAACACGAAGTCCCAAAAAACTAAAAGGATTTGTGTGGACCACAGAGGAGTCAGCGAGTGGACAGGTGGCACACTATTGACACGGAGTCAAACTCCGTTGATCATTTCAGAGTTTCGGGGAGTGAAGTTCTGAATTATTTGCATTAGGATTCGTGATATCGCGAAGTCTGAAGTACCGATGGAGTAAAGGGGCATTGAAAAGTCAACCTTGTGAGCACGTTGGAATTTCAGAAAATTAAGTTTCGGGAATCCCAGGAACAAACTTCTTGACACCGCGACTGCCGAAATCGCGATAAGGAAAATCCCAAAAGAGAAAGAGGACGGTTCAGCATTGACAGTTTTTTCGGGTTTCAGGGATTTAAAAGACAGGTGCTCGACTGCCAGATTCACGAAGGTGTGAAAGTCCGATTCCCCGAAGTATAAAGGGGATTTCTCAAAGTTAAGAGTGGGTGCAGATTTCCCGAAAGGGAAATAGAAGAGCTATTGCCGAGAGCTCTTCGGGCCAGTGGATAAGGAAATATCCTGTGTTGATGTGGACCTTCTAACCTGCGGGCTATGGAGGGGGCGTGCGTCATCATGTCGTAACCCCGATAGCCGAAATCGCGAGATTCTTGTTTTAGTAACCCGCATTAAAGATAAAGGTAAAAATCTTAGCCGCGGTTAAGCTCTGTTGGGAATTCGCAACTCATAGTGTTTTCCTTTAAAAAGCTACACTGTCAAAGCCCCGAGTTGTGATAAATATAGAAACATAATTAATTAAACACTTAATCCAGTTTTATCCCCCGTTTTAATTAAATCATATCTTCGCGATCTCGCGATTTCGCAACTCGGCATACGAACTTCCCGGAAGCTATACCTTTGAAGCTCTGAGTCGTGAAGTTGTGATATAAATAATCATGAAATTAATCAAGTGCCTAATCATAATTACATTTTTAACCAAAAATAATCATCGCAATCTCGGGTCTTAAAGGTTCAAAAGGTTAAAATGAAAACTTCCAATGTAGCGAGTACCGAAAGATTAATTAACATTGATAAAACCTGATTAATTAAGCTAAGACAACATTTCTCATGATTTGATGCATGCACATTCTACGAGGCAGTCTTAATTTTTCCTTACACCAACTGACATTTCAAACTGCCAAAGTTTATGGCATTAATTAGAAGCTTGAGGAGAATCGATAAGTAAGGATTGTGTTTTTATTGCCAAATTTATATTTAAGCATGATTTGACCGTTTTGTTTTTGAAAGGTACCGAGTTTTAAATGGTTGAATATATAGAGTTGTTACTTGTTATTGCAAATTCATTTATATATTACACAGAGCAAACTTTTCTCAGCGAACTAATTTCTGTATGTATACATATTTTTATCGCAGAAGAGATAAATCAGGATCCCCCGCCATGGCCTCGCGAAAAGCATCTAAAGCCAATGTTGAGGTTTCGGGACAAGGTTCAAACAATGTCACTAATACTTCACCTCGAAGTGTCGACTTTTTCTGGACCTAGTCATTTGTTTCTGATGTTCTGCAGGTCGAATTAGTAGATTATTCTGATGATTCCAGTGATAATGAAAAAGACGACCTGACCACCAAATATAAGATCGTCGTCCAATCTGGAATGCATAAAGTAGCGGCCAGGACACGACTGCTCCCTTACTATGATATGGTCCAATGGGAATTAGACGATGTGGACATACCAACTAGAACCATCATCAATGAACAAAAGGTCACCATCGAGACTTTTAGACCTGAACAACTGCAGGCTATGTACAAGTTGCCTACCATGTCGTACCTTACATACGATGTCGAATTCTTGGAGAACTTCAAACAGAAGGAATGTGTGCAATATGACAAGACTATGTCTAGTTTAATCAGAGATTGGGTTTCACACCCTGCGAAGTTCAGGGTAGACAATAATGGTATATAAAATATAGCTTCCTTGGAACCACAGTTCAAATATATAACTATGATGACCTGTATATTATACGGGAGAGAGGACACCACACATTTCTTTCTTCAATGGGTGCCTCTAATACATCAAGTCACTGAAGGTTGTTCCTTCGACTGGGCGAAAATGTTGTCTGATAGCTCGACCAATCGAGTTACAGAGTATCGGGCGCCCAAGGAGAGCGAAAAGATTGCTTCATTCTTTATGTCCGCATACATTATGGAGGCCGTGTGTTTTCTAACACCCTTTCCCTTAATGAGATGGAGTTGGACTCCATCAAAGACCGAGCCCATCCATGTCTACAATTCAAAATTGTGGGAAAACAAAGCGACAGATTTCATGTATGAAATATTTAACTGGGTAATGGTACCGCTGCATGTCACTATTTTTGGTCACCCGCCACCTAGGATCTCGGACAGTATAGTGACGAATCTGAGCAGTATAGCCGACTGGTATGTAGATGCATAGTTCTCATATCTCAGGGTTTTCGACGCTTCTGTTCCCCCACATGCATTACCATTATTCATACCCGACAAGCTGTCTTGTTGTGAGGTATCTAGACAAACCGTAATCGGTGGCATAAGCAAGAAGCTTAAGGGATATTCAAAGAAGGTATGGCCACCTTTTCCTGTTCATTTAAATTCATATTCTTTGTTAGATTTCAAGCATACTAAAGCTGAGGCAGCAACCCTGGAATACCTAAAATTGGTTCTTATTGAATTCAAGAAGCACGATCCGCAAAGGGTCGTAAGTAATCATTTGGCCAGTTGCAGAATCAAAAGGTTCGAACACAAAAATTCACCCTCGGATGACATTTTCCGAGGTGCGAGATCTTATGTCGATATTTTGGCTCAGATACAAACCCTGGCACCTGAAGAGAGGGCCGATGTTCTGAAATTCCAAGAACATCGACGCAGTTGTCTTCTCGCAGTATTGCGGGGTGAGAATCTGAGTACAGTAAAGGTGAAACAAAAAGAAGCCGAAGGCTCCAAAGATGCGACACCCAACCAAGAGAAACACCAGGACGGGGAAGAGAAAACTAGGAGTCCGAAAACAGAGATAAAGACTCCCGAACCGAAGAAAAAACAGACTCCAGTTACTACTCCGGAACAACCAGCTAAGAAAATCGGAGATCCCATTGCATCCATTACTCCCTTGCAGTCAACTCAGGGAAACATAGACGCAGGGTGGATTTTAAATGAAGAATTGAAACCTATAAGGATGGAAGATCTCCCTCCAAATTATTTATTCTTTAATAAGAAGAGAAAGGTTGTGGTAAAGAGAGAATTCTATCAGGAAGGGGGATCAACATCCAAGAAGTACAAAGTGTTGACCGATGGAAAAGACAAGAAGAATGAATAGTTCGTGATAGAAATAGCCGGGACATTAGGGGCATATGCCACAATGAATCAATTCTCAGTCGGGGTTTTGAAAAACCAGCTGAAGCGAAAAAATTGCCTTATCAAAACCCTAGAAGCTAGACTAGCCACAACAGAGGAGGTTGCCAAGGACCAAGCAAGCGTAGGGATAGAACAAGAAAGGTTGGCTTATAAAAGTGAGATAGAGCTGCTCAAAACTAAGCTCGAAAAAGCAAATATGGTGGTTCAGAATGGTCAGATACAAG
The DNA here is from genome assembly GCA_000966675.3 of Picea glauca. Lineage (NCBI taxonomy): Eukaryota > Viridiplantae > Streptophyta > Pinopsida > Pinales > Pinaceae > Picea > Picea glauca. Next base: position 383,292 of record JZKD02S1638658.1, read on the forward strand.
CGGGCTAGCAAAAAGATTTGATCAAACAACTACATGATAGAGCGGAAATCGCCAAAAGTAAAGTTATAAATATCGAGATGTTCCAGTCCCAGGCGATGGAGATTCGGAGCAGAGTTTCTGCAGCCCAACAAAATTTACTCACCAAGGTAGAGGTAATTCAGAACAACTGCTTACTCGTTAATCAAGTTTTGGAAAATTTATCTCTCAGAGAAAGAGAAGATGGAGCAGCTCAGGTCACTTTTCAAGAGGCTGTAATAGCTACAAACAACAGGGAATTGGGAAGTACTCCCAGGTTTTCCATTTCAGAGCAGACCATAGGAAATATTTTATTAAAAGAATGGAAGCACAGTATCTCAGAAGGTAAGATGCAAGCCAAAAAGGTAACGAAATCCTTAGAAGAGGATTTTGGTTCTATAGATGGTAATCTGTTAGGTATTGATAGTGAAGGTAATGCTGAGGCATTGAGTCAAATGAATATAGTGAAAATCTCACTTGATTTGAATGAAAAAGAAGAAAGAGATTCGACTGAGATCTCACAAGTAACTATGACAGACATAGTTAAAATAGATAAATGTATGATTAAACCAAGTGTGCAATTGTGCGCTATTGACATCATAGATAGACATATGGAAGAACCGTTGCCGCAATTAGCCTGAGATTGTTACTCTTTTGAGGCCAATTGTCAAGTGGAACCATCAAGGTTGATATCTCGGCTAGTGGAAAGATGTGTTAATTGTACCGAGCATGTGAGAGGGCAAGCTTCTGGTACCAAATGAAGACAGAGATAAGGAAATGAAATGATTGATCTCCTTCTTGTTGTAACTGAAAATCCTAGAACAATTGAGATTCCATCATATGTAAATCTGTATAAATATACAATAGAAAGAAGGAACAAACGGCTGGACCTTTTTGTGTCGATTGTAATAGAGGTTTTCTATCTTGAGAGTTGATATAAAGCAAATCCGAAGATTCTCAATTCCTTCATGACTGTGTTATGAGTTTGTTTCCTTGTATCTCATTTTTCATTTCATTTCATATTCGTATCTGATGAACGCTTCGCTATAATTTAGTACAACCTCTAGTATAGTGAATGAATTCTGGTTTTCTATATTGTTCATTGTTTTTCCTCTCTACCGGCTATCAGCAGGTATAAGACCAGTCAACACTTTAGAATTCTATATATATTTTATGCTTCATCAAGTTATTTCTTTACATTTTTCTTCTTTTGTTTATAAGTGATATTCTCCCTTGATAGGAGCCTTACATGATAGACAACTTAATGTTTTCTCCCATCTCATACATCTTTATTAAAATATAACTTAGTTACGGGAAAGGGCCTTTGGTTTTCACCCTATTTTCACTCCTCGAACTATAAACTCTCTTTTATACGACCGAAATTGAGACAACACCTAATTTTCCCCTAAGATTTCCTTATCATTTTGTTCCTCCATGACTGTCCCTGTAACAAGACAGCCTAATATTGAACCCAGACTATCAGACCAAACACATATTGCCTTAAATATTTTTGATATTATTCTTAAAACAACCACTACCCGGGTTGAACTTGAACGTTCATGAGCAACGATTGAACAAGATATAAACATCTAGGAACAGTTGGAAGCTAGACAACGCCAACCAAGAAATCATCCCTAGCTTCTCTTGTTGAAGGTTGACTTTTCTTCCTTCTTTATCCCTCACTCACTTTCGGATGCCTAGACATTATACTTACAAGCCTTAAGTACAAACTCTGGAACAACATCTTTTTGGCGCCGCTGCTGGGGACCGAAGCTACGAAATGTTTTTCCCTAGGAAAACGACATTTATTCGTTGAAAGTGCCACCCTTTGATAGTGAAAAAAGAGTGCACACCTTTTAAAGGCTTTCCAATCTTTCACTTGGAAACTCCATGATTAATAAGATAGCATTCAGATGAAGGAATACCAAGCAAAACCTGGATGGTAAACAGACCACACCCGTTACCGATCCTGAGTAGGTTTTAAAGGCGAGAGGCTCTCTTAAGCTGACCCCTGCAATCTATCAGCCTAAAGACTTGCAACTGAAGACCAAAAGTTCTTATGAACCTTCGAATTCACGCATCCCTCTCTTCAACACTAAGGATATAACATCAAAATAATTCAAAGTTAGAAGCAAAACCCATCCAATAACCCCTGTAGAACATAAAGGAAAAATCCCTGCAAAAAATTCATCTACTGCCAATATATCATCGACCTTTCAGTGGAATTTCGCGACCTCACACGGTCTCGAAGAATATTTCACACATCCAGCTTACACACCCATTGGTTACCTTGAATACATCTCTTGCAAGTCCGAAGAGCCAAGCCCTCGCATTCCTTACTAGTCATCCTCAGATTTTTCACCCCGAGAAGAAAGTAAAGATCCACTTTTAATCTTCCAAAACCCCCTTTATAACTTTCCACTAATAACGATGGTAGCCGTCGGAGGAGGAGGTGGAGGGGTTGTCGTAGGAGGAGGTGGAGGTACTCCTGGGGGAGGAGCTGGAGGCCAAGGGCCTGCCCCCCCTCCCAGAGTGTTTGTGAAAGTGGCAGCAAGATATGCTCCCTTGGTATTGCCCATTCCTCTGCACGACCTTCCCGAAAATTATATAAAAAATTTGCCAAAATTCACCGGGGAAGGAGATCTGACCGCAGCCGAACACATAATTTTATTTGATCAATTCCCAGACATATTGGGTCTCGAACATGAGGATGTGTATTCGAGGATTATTTTCCAAACCTTTGAAGGTCAGGTCCAAACTTGGTTTCAGAGTCTACCTGCAGGATCTATCTTGTCATATGACGCCTTGGAAGATGCTTTCCTTATACAATGGGGAGAAATAAAGGACCACCTATATTATTTAACCGAGTTTGGGTCTTTAAGAAAAAAGAATCCAGAAATAGTTATGGAGTTTATTCAAAGATTCAACAAGTTGTATAACAAAATCCAAGCTGAGGTTAAACCGTCCCAACCCGCAACCAAAGTAACTTTCGCGGGGGCTTTCGAACTAGATTTTGCACTCCTTTTGTGAGAATGAAGGGGAGCTACTCTAAGCTGAATGAAATATGATGCTGTAGAAATTGAGTCAAATATGATGGCTTCTGGTAAGCTTAAAGCTAAAGTAAAAATGGGAAACCGAGAAACTAGACACTTTAGAGAACAAGCAGGGTCGTCAGGGTCTAATAGATACACAGATGAAAAAGTAGACGATATGGCCAGGGTAATTAAGGAATTGTCTAATAAAATATCCAGAATGGAGCTAGAACAGGCCAAAGCCAATTCTTTCGCCAAAAAGGATTTCAAGAGAAACCCAACCCCCCGAACCAGCAAAGACAGATCAAAAACGAAGATCAAAAAATACAAACTCCCCTAAAGAACAAAAACTTTATAGGAGCGAATGATCTCCAAGATTTTGGAGATTCATATGATGATGTCATGAAGTTCGATGATGACTACACACAACCGTATCTGACTAGAGAAGATTATGAAAAATCTCTAAACACTCAACAATGGTCAGTTAAGGGTGAAGAAAGAGATCATACTGACCTTTGTAGCTCTCAAGAAGAAACCGAAATGATAATGGCCGAGGTCCAACCTAAGTAAAATTTGAGATCTAAGAGTAAGCCCATTTCAACTACTCAGCCTAAGAAAATTCTCCCAAGAGGTCAAACTTATGAGCCTACTCCGGAAGAAAACTTGCTACCTAACAACAAAGCAAAAGTAGTAAACTCACAAGAACCTGAGGTGGGAAAAGTTGAGACCCAAACACAAGGAACCGAAATAGCTAATGCTATTACACCTTCAACCAAGATCATGAGTAATAAAGCGGTCCAGACAAATAAGTTGGAAAAGAAGGATTCAGAAGTCCCAACTAGAGAAACAGACAAGGTGAGTGGAGTTTTTAGTTTCAAAAATGAGATAAATAAAATTAAGATACCAATTCCTCTGGTAGAATTAGTGAAAAAACTAGTTTATCAAAAGCAGATTACCAAAGTGATAGGTGTCTCAGAGCCAGAAAGCCAATATGACGTTTTAAACTTGGAAGGTGATAAAACCAACATCAATTTTGGTCCACATTTTGAAGGGTCCAAAGACACTGTTTCTCCCTTTTATATCACCTTAAATGTATACAATCAACTGCTACATAATTGCATGCTAGACTCTGGAGCCTCCCATAACGTGATGCCTAAAATTATTATGGACAAATTGGGTCTCAAGATCACCAGACCTTACAGAGATATTTACTCTTTTGACTCGAGAAGAGTTAAGTGTATGGGAATGATAAAGGATTTAGTAGTTACCCTGGCACAGGTCCTAGTTAAGAGTATCTTGATGGATGTGGTTATTGCTGATATTCCCCCCAAGTATGTCCTACTATTGTCTAGGTCATGGGGAGCCAAGATGGGGGGTTCTCTTCAACTGGATATGACGTTATCCACAATTCCTGTGTTTGGTGGGAAATTTACTCAGTTGTACAGGGAGACGAGGTTAGCATATACAGTAAGAGACCCTCAAAATCCAAACAATTTCCCTATTTACATTGCAGATCAAGATTTAGGAAATTGTATTTTATCTTTTGACGACGGTTTGGATGGTTGCACAGAGGAAAATGATATAGAGAATGAAGAGTCAGGTTACATGACCGAATATATGTGTAGTACCGGTATCTGGAAAAACAAATTTGACGGTGCCTCATCTTGCGAAGGGGATGGTGCAGGAGTGCTTTTAGTGGCTCCTGAAGGAAAGTTCATTGTTCCTTTTTCTTACAGACTACAATGGTATATAGATTATACTAACAACATATGTGAATATGAATCCTTGGTCTTAGGATTAGAGGCTGCCAGGAAGCTAAAAATAAATAACCTAGAGGTATACGGAGATGCAGAGTTAATAGTCAAACAAATAAATCAGCAGTACCAAGCCAAGCATCCCAGATTAAGATCATACAAAAATTGTGCCTGGGATCTGATGGAAAACATTTTCTCATCTGTAAATGTCCACTTCATCCCACACACAAAAAACGTACATGTTGATGCATTAGCTAAAGCGGCTTCAACCTTCACTCCTCCTACAACCTTTAAATTGAAGTATCACATAGAAATAAGATACAGACCATCTATACTAGATAATATACAACACTGGTAGGTTTTTGAGGATGATGAACAAATTAAGAGGTTTCTTGAAGCAGTAGGTGAATTTTCTGAAACTCATGCAGATCAAGAAAATCAGAATGACCAGATATGGATCATGCGAGAAGGGGAGGACCCTCAAGCTTTCCAAGACAAAATCGCAAATCATTGTATGTTGGTCCTAAAAAATAACCAGATTCCGAAGGGACTAATCCCTTTGGAAAGACTGTTTGATCAAAACGATATACCTGTAAAATCCACCTTACAACCCCAACCGGAAGAGGTTGAGGACTGTGAAATGGGAACCAAAGAAGAATCTAGGATGGTTAAAATATCTAAACTCCTCCCCCCTAAAATAAAGGACAAGTATAAGGACCTACTCAGACAATTTAAAGACATTTTCGCCTAGTCTTACGACGAGTTAAGAACCTACGACACGACCGTGATCGATCACAAGATACCTTTAAAGCATGGGGTCAAACCTTTTAGACAAAAGCTTAGGCAGATTAACCCCATTTTATTGCCTGTGGTCGAGAGAGAAGTGAAGAAACTTTTGGAGTTGAAAATTATTGTACCTCTGAGATATTCAGACTGGGTGGCAAATCTGGTCCCGGTCAGAAAAAAGAGTGGAGAAATTAGACTGTGCGTGGATTTCAGAAATTTGAATAAGTCCTCTCTTAAAGACAACTATCCGCTGCCTAAAATGGATAATGTGCTAGAAAGGTTAGTTGGGGCGAATATAATGTCTGTGATTGACGGTTTCTCTGAATATAATCAAATTTCCATGAATGAACAAGATAAAGAAAAAACAACTTTCACTACTCCTTGGGGTACATTCATGTATGATAAAATGCCTTTAGGTTTGATGAATGCAAGAGCCACGTTCGAACACGCTATGGACATCTCTTTCATCAAAGAGAGGGATACGTTTGTAGTCATCTATCTCGATGATTTAACAGTTTTCTCTTATCCGACGAAGAGCATCTGGTACATCTTAAACAAACGTTCGAAAAATGCCGCAGGTTTGGTCTATCCTTAAACCCCAAGAAATCACACTTCACCATGCAAGAGGGTAAATTATTGGGTCATGTTGTATCTAAATATGGAATTAAGATTGATCCTAAGAGGCTTGAAGCGGTATACACTATAAACATTCCTAGAAATGTAAAAGAAATTCAATCTTTCTTACGAAAAATAATTTTTTTATGAAGATTTATCCCAAATTTTGCTGAAATTGTAAAATTGATCACAGATATGATGAAAAATAACAACGAAGTAAAGTGGAAAACATAGGCCAAAGAGTTGTTCGCACACATTAAGAAAGTCATAGCTGAAGCACTTGTATTGGCAAGTTCTGATTATCTGAAAGACTTTCTTATTTTTTCATTTGCCTCCGAACACATGATTACTGTGGCGCTCCTCCAAAAGAACGAAGAGGGTTTCAAATAGCCAATCACCTTTTTCAGCAAGAGCCTCAGAGACGCAGAACTTAAATATGATATAATAGAAAAACAAGTGTACGCCATGGTAAAAGCACTAAAGGCATTTAGAACATATGTATTGCACTCCAATATCATTGCGTACATACCAACCAGTTCTGTGAAAGATATTTTGGTACAACCAGACAGTGACGGGAAAAGAGGACGATGGATGGCCAAGATTCAAGAATTTGACCTGGAAATCAAACCTACTAAATTGATAAAAGGAAAAGTCTTGGCCAAACTTTTGGCTGAATCAAATCTCAGAGCTCTGGATATAAACTACCTACAGGGATATGAGAAAAATATGAACGTAAATGAGCTTGATGAACCAACAAGTGCAATCAAGATCGAGGAAAAGTTTGTATCATCAGAATGGTACAGAGACATAGTATCTTACCTACTGACTCTAAAATTCCCTAGTGAACTATCACCATCAAAAGCCAGGACTTTAAAGCTTCATGTGGTTAAGTATTGTATCACTGAAAATCAACTATATTGGAAAGACCCGCTTGGTTTCTTGTTAGTTTTCTTAGTCGAATCAGAAACAAAAAGGGTTATAAGTGAATTTCACGAAGGAGTTTGTGGAGGACATCATGCTTAGAGGGCCACAGCTTTCAAAATTCTGAGGGCTGGGTATTACTGGCCAAAACTCTTTTCAGATGTTAACACCAAGGTCCGAGCTTGCAACCCTTGTCAGCTATTTGCAGGTAAACATAAACTCTTGGCGCTACCTTTAGTTATGATCAAAACTGAAGCCCCTTTTCAACAATGGAGGCTGGATTTTATAGGAGAGATTAATCCACATTCTAGCGCCCAACACAAATGGATCTTAACTACCATAGACTACTTTACCAAGTGGGTGGAAGCTATTCCAACTAAAAGGGAAACTGACTCGATGGTAATAGATTTCTTAGAAGAAAATATCTTGTCAAGATTTGGCTGCCCCCGAAAGATAGTCACGGATAATGCCCAGGCTTTCAAATATATGGCTATGATCAACTTTTGCCAAAAGTATAATATCGTTCTTGGCCATTCTACAGTGTAATACCCCCAAGGAAATGGACTGGCTGAGTCATCTAACAAGAGCTTGATCAATATAATTAAGAAAGTGTTGGATCAAAACAAAAAGTCTTGGCATGTACATTTAAAGTACGCTTTGTGGCAAAATCGCATAGGCACTAAAATTCTATCGGCATGTCTCCTTTTTAGATGGTATATGGGACAAATGTGGTGTTACCAATAAATTTAGCACTCCCCGTGATGAAATTGTGGCAAGATCAGAAAGAAGAACCTAATCATGTCACCAGGAGGATAAACCAGCTAATCGAGGTTCAACAACACAGGGTCGAAGTAGATGAAAAGATGCAGAAGTATCAGGACGACATGAAGGCATTATTTGACCGTATGGCAAAGGATAGATATTTCCTCCCAGGTGATTTAGTACTAAGGTGAGATGCAAGGAGGGAAGAAACAACGAAACATGGTAAATTTGATCACCTCTAGTATGGGCCATTCATAGTCTCGGCTATCAAAGGAAAAAATTCTTTCCTACTGGAAAATCTAGACGGTGAAATCCTCAACACCCCTGTCAACGGGCGTTATCTTAAGCATTATATGACATAAATAGTTGCCAAAAAAAAATAAAAAATAAAAAATAAAAATAAAAATAAAAATAAATTTCCCTTAATTTTAGATTTATATATTCATATATAGAATTTTTACCTATGTATATATATTTTTCATTCTGCTTTGTTATTCTGACTTTCTTTTGTGAATTTTTGACACCTTTTAGATAGCCTCGATAACCTTCGTATTTGTCTTTTACTGGATTTCAGTTGCAAACGAAACAAGAAGGAGAAGTAAACCGAAAGTTGGGTGTCAGAAATAAATTGGCTCAAACAGGTGATACCAAAGATTTTGATATTTTGCAAAGAAAATGAAACGATAAGGTAAAGGTGAGATTTCCTAAAAGACTTGCTCTGAAGGGCTATAAAAAAAAACCGAGATAACCTCATTCAGACAACAATATTGTTTGAATTAATAAATAACATAATGTTTCCATGTTTAATCATTTACGAAAGAATAATACAAAATAAACAAGTCACTCAAATTTAAGCAGCTAGTCAAAGTAAAGTGCTCCCAAAAAAGATTTTAAGAGTCAGTTTAGATTTTTTGACCTCATCTTTTCAGTCCATAAATCTCTATCTATCGCCCTTTTCTGTCTTTGGGTTTACCCTTTAAAACATCAACATCTTTCCATTTTCTGCATACGAAGGGAGAAGAGATTACGTTTCAACCTCGAGAGTTTCAAAGAAGATTGTGGAAAAAAGAGGGTCTTCACAACTCCTCGGTCCCTTGCTAAACAAAGTGATGCTTAAAGTGATCCTGACTTTCCTAGGTTTTTCAATAGTTTCAGAGGATTGAGGCTTTCTCAAATAGAACACCCCAAAAAATTTATTTTCCCTTTTCTCCCTATGAACGAAGGTGTTGTGAAGGTTGGTACCGAGTAATCAAAGTAAGTTGACAGACCTATAATGAAAAATATTATACAGATATCATCCCTGATACAAACTGATTGCCCCCATCTTCGCGCTCTAAAAAGCAAATTATAAGACAGGTGGTGAAAGGAAATTCAGGAATGATTGCCCCCATTTAGTCCAAGAGACGATGAAAGAAAATTCAGAAATGATTTCCCTCGTCTCAACATTTAAATGCATAAATATATTCCAAAGTGGTGAAAGGAAATTCGGTAAAAAAGGGCCAGATAACTTCACCGGGGTACTGAACAGGCTCGCTGGCAGTGAAGTAATATCTGAGATATTTGTAAGGTTGTTGTACATGAATACCAATCTACTATGGTAACCAATTCTTTCCAAAAACTGATCTACATCCCAAGTTCAGATAGGGATTCCTGATTAAAAATGTATAATTTTCTTCTTTTGATGCAAGCCGATAGCCACAAGATCTGTTGGGTCTCCTAGAACTGTTTTGATTGTCTTATGGAAGACCTGAATTCAGTAACGGAAGGAGAAAGTCGTGAAAGGGACTACAACTAAGTTTAAAAAGTATCTGAGTTTTGAAAAACTTTTCAAAGGTAAAAAACGAAGTCCCTTTCCCCTTCGGCATCCCGTTCTCAAGAACTTTTTCGCTAGATTAAAGACATTGACTCCATTTACCCAATATCGGAATGTGGTCTATTGTTCTTCCCATCTTAAAGGAAAACATGATCCCTAGTTGGAGCCTATGTTGGAGCCGCCTTTGTTTTTTAACCCGTTTTGATTTTCATATCTTAATGCTCAAAATCGAAAGATGGTTTTCATATTTTCCTTCTTTTGTTCCAAAATCTTTGAAGTCTCATCACGCGAATGACGATGGTTATCATACTCTCAAGACAAGTTCTACTTTTCGTTCAAATGATTTTCCCCTTTTTGTTACTTCGGGATTTCGTATGTCATATGTTATAGATCACTTAGTTCACAAGTCCCGAAGAGAGAAACAGTGAGATCACTTTAAAGTTTTACCCAGGTTAGTAGTGAGAGTAATTTTTTTCTAAATGATGGTTAAGCATCATCGGGGTTTTGTGTCTCAGTGTTTAATAATTCCAAAAGTCTTGCTGTCGTAACCCCGATAGCCGAAATCGCGAGATTCTTGTTTTAGTAACCCACGTTAAAGATAAAGGTAAAAAGCTTAGCCGTGGTTAAGCTCTATCAATAATTCACAACTAAGAGTGTTTTCCTTTAAAAAGATACACTGTCAAAGCCCCGAGTCGCGATAAAGATAGAAACATAATTAATTAAACACTTAATCTGGTTTTATCCCCCATTTTAATTAAATCATATCTCCGCGATCTCACGATTTCGCAACTCGGCATACGAACTTCTTGGAAGCTATACCTTTGAATCTCCGAGTCGCGAAGTTGTGATATAAATAATCACAAAATTAATCAAGCGCCTAATCATAATTACATTTTTAACCAAAAATAATCATCGCAATCTCGGGTCTTAGAGGTTCAAAAGGTTAAAACGAAAACTTCTGATGTAGTGAGTACTGAAAGATTAATTAACATTGATAAAAACTGATTAATTAAGCTAATCCATCATTTCTCATGATTTGATGCATGCACAGTCTACGAGACAATCTTAATTTTTCCCTACGCCAACTGACATTTCAAACTGCCAAAATTTATGGCATTAATTAGAAACAAGGCGAATCGACAAGAATTTATATTTAAGCATGATTTGACCGTTTTGTTTTTGAAAGGTACCGAGTTTTAAATGGTTGAATATATAGAGTTGTTACTTGTTATCGCAAATTCATTTCTATATTATGCAGAGCAAAATTTTCTCAACGACCTAATTTCTGTATGTATACATATTTTTATCACAGAAGAGATAAAGCAGGATCCCCTGCCATGGCCCCGCGAAAAGCATCTTAAGCCAACGTTGAGGTTTCAGGACAAGGTTCAAACAATGTCGTTGATACTTCACCTCGAATTGTCGACTCTATCCGGACCTGGTCGTTTGTTTCTGATGTTCTATAGGCCGAATTAGTAGATTATTCTGATGATTCCAGTGACAATGAAAAAGACAACCTGACCACCAAATATAAGATCATCGTCCAATCTGGAATGAATAAAGTAGCGGCCAGGCCATGACTGCTCCCTTACTATGATATGGTCTGGTGGGCATTAGACCATGTGGACATACCAACCAGAACCATCATCAATGAACATAAGGTCACCATTGGGACTTTCAGACCCGAACAACTGCAGGCTATGTACAAGTTGCCTACCATGTCGGACCTTACATACGATGCCGAATTCTTGGAGAACTTCAAACAGAAGGAATGTGTGCAATATGACAAGACTATGTCCAGTTTAATCATAGATTGGGTTTCACACCCTGCGAAGTTCAGGGCAAACAGTAATGGTATATATTCAATAGCTTCCTTGGAACCACAGTTCAAATATATAGCTATGATGAACTGTAGATTATACGGGAGAGAGGACACCACACATTTATTTCTTCAATGGGTGCCTCTAATACATCAAGTCGCCGAAGGTTGTTCCTTCGACTGGGTGAAAATGTTGTCTAATAGCTTGACCAATTGAGTTATAGAGTATCGGGCGCAGAAGGAGAGCGGAAATATTTCTTCATTCTTTATGTCCGCATACATTATGGACGTTGTGTGTTTTCTAACACCCTTTGCCTTAATGAGCTGGAGCTGGACTCCATCAAAGGCTGAGCCCATCCATGTCTACTGTTCAAAATTGTGGGAAAACAAACCAGCAGATTTCGTGTATGAAATCTTTAACTGGGTAATGGTACTGCTGCATGTCACTATTTTTGGCCACTCGCCACCCAGGATCTCAGACAGTATAGTGACGAATCTGAGCAATATAGCTGACTGGTATGTTGAAGAAGAATTCTCATATCTCAGGGTTTTCGGGGATTCTGTTCCCCCGCATGCATTACCATTATTCATACCCGACAAGATGGCTTGTCGTGAGGTTTCTAGACAAACCGTAATTGGTGGCATAAGCAAGGAGCTTAAGGGATATTCAAAGAAGGTATGGCCACCTTTTCCTGTTCATTTAAATTCATATTCTTTGTTATATTTAGGGCATGCTAAAGCTGAGGAAACAACCCTGGAAGACCTAAAATTGGTTCGTATTGAATTCAAGAAGCACGATCCACAAAGGGTCGTAAGTAATCATTTGGCCAGTTGCGGACTCAAAAGGTTTGAACACGAAAATTCACCCTCAGATGACATTTTTCGAGGTGCAAGATCTTATGCCGAGATTTTGGCTCGGATACAAACCCTAGCACCTGAAGAGAGGGTCGGTGTTCTGAAATTCCAAGAACATCAATGCAGTTGTCTTCCCAAAGTATTGTGGGGTGAGAATCTGAGTACAGTGGAGGTGAAACAAAAAGAAGCCGAAGGCTCCAAAGATGCAACACCCAGCCAAGAGAAACACCAAGACAGGGAAGAGAAAACTAGGAGTCCGAAAATAGAGATAAAGACTCCCGACCCACCGAAAAAGAAGACTCCAGTTACTACTCCGGAACAACCTGCTAAGAAAATCAGAGATCCCATCGCATCCATTACTCCCTTGCAATCAACTCAGGGAAACATAGATGCAGGGTGGATTTTAAATGAAGAATTGAAACCTATAAGGATGGAAGAGCTCCCTCCAAATGAGTTCTTCTTTGATAAGAAGAGAAAGGCTGTGGTAAAGAGAGAATTCTCTCAAGAAGGGGGATCAACAGCCAAGAAGTACAAAGTGTTGACCAATGGGAAAGACAAGAAGAATGAACAGTTCACGACAGAAATAGCCGAGACATTAGGGGCATATGCCACAATGAATCAATTTTCAGTCGGGGTTTTGAAAAACTAGCTGAAGAAAAACAATCGCCTTATCAAAACCCTAGAAGCCAGACTAGCCATAACAGAGGAGGCTGCCAAGGACCAGGCGAGCGCAAGGATAGAACAAGAAAGGTTGGCCGATAAAAGTGAGATAGAGCTGCTCAAAACTAAGCTTGAACAAGCAGAGCTGGTGGTTCAGAATGGTCAGATACAAGCGGGCTAGTAAAAATATTTGATCGAACAACTACAGGCTAGAGTGGAAATCACCGAAAGTAAAGTTATAAATATCAGGATGTTTCAGTCCTAGGCGATGGAGATTCGGAGCAGAGTTTATGCAACCCAACGAAATTTACTCACCAAGGTAGAGGTAATTCGGAACAACTGCTTACTCGTTAATCAAGTTTTGGAAAATTTATCTGTCAGAGAAAGAGAAGCTAGAGCAGCTCAGGTCGCTTTTCAAGAGGCTGTAATAGCTACAAACAACAAGGAATCGGGAAGTACTCCCAATTTTTCCATTTCGAAGCAGACCAGAGGAAATATTTTATTAAAAGAATGGGAGCACAGTATCTTAGAAGGTAAGATGCAAGCCAAGAAGGTAACGAAATCCTTAGAAGAGGATTTTGGTTCTATAGATGGTAATCTGTTAGGTATTGATAGCGAAGGTAATGCTGAGGCATTGAGTCAAATGAATATAGCGAAAATCTCACTTGATTTGAATGAAAAAGAAGAAAGAGATTTGGCCGAGATCTCACAAGTAACTATGGCAGACATAGTTCAAATAGATAAATGTATGATTAAACCAAGTGTGCAATTGTGCGCTATTGACATCATAGACAGACAGATGGAAGAATGGTTGCCGCAATTATCTAGAGATTGTTACTCTTTTGAGGCCAATTGTCAAGCAGAACCATCAAGGTTGATATCTCGGCTAGTGGAAAGATGTGTTACTTGTACCGAGCATGCGAGAGGGAAAGCTTCTGGTACCAAATGAAGACAAAGATAAGGAAATGAAACGATTGATCTCCTTCTTGTTGTAACTGAAAATCCTAGAACGATTGAGATTCCGTCATATATAAATCTGTATAAATATACACTAGAAAGAAGGAACAAAGGGCTGGACCTTTTTGTGTCGATTTTAATAGAGGTTTTCTATCTTGAGAGTTGATATAAAGCAAATCCGAAGATTCTCAATTCCATCATGATTGTGTTATGAGTTTGTTTCCTTGTATCTCATTTTTCATTTCATTTCATATTCGTATCTGATGAATGCTTCGCTATAATTTAGTACAACCTCTACTATAGTGAATTAATTCTAGTTTTCTATATTATTAATTGTTTTTCCTCTGTACCAGCTATCAGTAGGTATAAGACCAGTAAACACTTTAGAATGCTATATATATTTTATGCTTCATCAGGTTATTTCTTTACATTTTTCTTCTTATGTTTATAAGTGAGATTCTCCCTTGATAGGAGCCTTACATGATAGACAACTTAATGTTTTCTCCCATCTCATACATCTTTATTAAAATATAACTTAGTTACGGGAAAGGGCCTTTGGTTTGAACCCTATTTTCACTCCTGGAACCGTAAACTCTCTTTTATACGACCGAAATTGAGACAACACCTAATTTTCCCCCGAGATTTCCTTATCATTCTGTTCCTCCATGACTATCCCTATAACAAGACAACCTAATATCTAACCCAGACTATCAGACCAAACACATATTGCCTTAAATCATTTTGATACTATTCTTAAAACAACCACTACCCAGGTTGAACTCAAACGTTCATGGGCAGCGATTGAACGACATATAAACATCCAGGAATAGTTGGAAGCTAGACAACGCCAACCCATAAATCATCCCTAGCTTCTCTTGCCAAAGGTTGTCTTTTCTTCCTTCTTTATCCCTCACTCACTTTCGTATGCCTAGACACTATACTTCCAAGCCTTAAGTACAGACTCTAGAACAACACATACCATACGATATCATACCATACAATAGCAAGACAATGGTATACCATATCATACAAGACAATGGTATGGTATGGTATGCAATGGAAAGGAAATGCATACCATACCATACAATACCATACCAAGGCAATGCATACCATAACATACAATACCAATACATACCATACCATACCATACCAATACAATGCATACCATACCATACCATACCATTTCCAGTGCATACCATACCATTTCATACCATACCATTTCATACCATTGCCAGTGCATACTATACAATGGAAACACAATGCATACCATTGCCATTTCCAATGCATACCATTTCCATTACCATTGCATACCATTTCCAATGCATACCATACCATACCATACCATTGCCGATGTATACGATACAAGGCAATGACAAGGCAATGCATACCATACCATATAAGGAAATGTAAAGGCAATGCATACCATACCATAGCATACCATATCATACTAAGACAATGCCTACCACACCATACCATACGATTGCAATGCATACCATACAATGGGAAGGAAATGCATACCATTGCTATTGCCAATTCATACCATACCATTGCGAATGCATACCATACAAGGCAATGACAAGACAATTCATACCATACCATGCAAGGAAATTCATACCATACCATACCATACCATACCATACCAAGAAAATGCATATCATACCATACCATACCATGCGATACCATTGCCAATGCATACTATACAATGGCAAGGCAATGCATACCATTGTCATTGCCAATGTAGACCATACAATGGAAAGGCAATGCATACCATACCATTTCCAATGCATACCATAGAAGGAAATGGAAAGGCAATGCATACCATACCATACCATAGCATGCAAGGCAATGGCAAGGCAATGCATACCATACCATACCAAGACAATGCATACCATACCATACCATACCATTTCCAATGCATACCATACAATGGCAAGGCAATGATATGGTAATGGTATGTTATGGTATGCAATGGAAAGACAATTCATACCATACCATACAATACAATACCAAGTCAATTCATACCATACCATACAACACCAATGCATACAATACCATACAACATGAATGCATACCATACCATACAAAGAAAATGAATACCATACCATACCATTTCCAATGCATACCATACCATACCATACCATACCATTGCCAATGCATACAATACAAGGCAATGATAAGGCAATGCATACCATACCATACCATTGTCAATGCATACCATACAATGGCAAGGAAATTCATACCATTTCCAATGCATACCATTTCCATTTCCAATGCATACCATACCATACCATTGCCAATGCATACAATACAAGGCAATGGAAATGCAATGCATACCATACCATACCATACCATACCATGCAAGGAAATGGCAAGGCAATGCATACCATACCATACCATACGAAGACAATGCATACCATATCATGCGATACTATTGCCAATCCATACCATACAATGGCGAGGCAATGCATATCATTGCCATTTCCAATGCATACCATACCATACCATACCATACCATACCATTGCCAATGCATACCATACACGACAATGGAAAGTAAATGCATACCATACCATGCAAATAAATGGCAATAAAATGCATACCATACCATACCATACCATGCAAGACAAGGCAAGGAAAGACAAATAATATCATACCATGCAAGGAAAGGCAAGGCATGGAAAGGAAAGGAAATGCATACCGTACCATACCATACCATGCAAGGAAATGGAAAGGCAATGTATACCATACCATACCATACCATACCATGCAAGGCAAGGCAAGGCAACACATCACAAGGCATGGCAAGGAAATGCATACCATACCATACCATATCATACAAGGTAATGCATACCATACCATACCATACCATACCATACAAGGTAATGCATACCATACCACACTATGCAAGGAAATGGAAAGGAAATGCATACCATACCACACCAATGCATACCATACCATGCAAGGTAGGAAAGGCATACCATACCATACCATACCATGCAAGGCAAGGCAAGGCCATGGAAGGCAAGGCAAGGCAAGGAAATGCAATGCATGGCAAGGCAAGGCATACCATACCATACCATTCCATACCATGCCATACCATGCAAGGCAATGGAAAGGAAAGACAAGGTAAGGCATACCATACCAAACCATACCAGACACGAAAATGGAAAGGAAAGACATACCATACCATGCAAGGAAATGACAAGGCAAGGCATACCATACCATATCATAGCATACCACGCAAGGAAATGGAAAGGCAAGGAATACCATATCATACCATACCATACCATACCATACCATACCATGGAAACGTAAGGCATACCATACAATACCATACCACACCGTGTGTTAGCACTCAGTAAATTTTTTCCGGCTGAATAAACAAATGACAGAGGTAACTATTTCAACCAGCTTTGGAGCTGAGGCACTAACCTACTCAACTCAAAGTGGGCTCTCTTGTGTCACTTGATATATTTGTGGCAAATCGATGGCTAGATTTGATTTGTTTTGGGTTTTTTTTTTAAAGTTGCTATCTAAGAAGAGGAGGGACATTTAGGGCTATGGAGTCAAATTTTGAAATTGAATGAAAACATTGATTGGAATGTAGAACTCTCCAGAGGATAAAGGATAAATGAGGAAATGAATCTGAGTTATAACTTGAATTTAATTAGAGTGGTAAGAGGAAAGAGAAACAAATAACTACATCAGAGCATTATAGGAATGAATTTTGAATTTGCTAAGAAGAAACATACATAGTTTAAATTGCTTAAACCAAGAGCATCGAATGATGAATTCTGGGCCTCTAACTCTCCAATTTAAACAGAAGACGATGTAAATGGAATTAAAGAAACATGAGAAATACATATAATGAGGGAAGAAAAAACTCATATCACCACCATTAGAGTCTTTTCATAGAGACCTCAAAGCTACTGCATATGTATTCAATTCAACCCTAGAAAATTGCCAAAATCTTCTTGCACAGAGGGCAGGCTCCTATTTTTTCCATACTTTTCATATCCTCGAGATAACACATATATAGGGGAATTAATTATGGAATTCAAAACATTTAGAATTCCCCATAATTCTAAAAATAGAGATAAGTTACAAAAAGGAGTGATTTATAATAACAGTTATCCTATTTTAAAGGGACCGTTAGGAATAGGTCTGTCATATTTGGGGCCCTTTTCTTCGACCACCATCTATACAAAATTTGCTGGAATGTACTTAATCCTACCTGATAATTCATTTCATCTTGGTGATTTCCTCTTTCATAGTGCTCAACCAAGTGAGTTGATTTTCTCCGACGCTTTCCATCGTCTCAACTCTAATTTATGTTCTCTATCATTTACTCCACTTCTTCTTCGTTGCTTTCTTGTAGGTTTTTTCTGCATGTTCATTGATGACTAGGTCCCACATAAAAGGGTTTAATATGACCCCCGAATCTGATTTAGTTGCGGTATCTATATGAAATTGTGTTGCTAATATCTGCGCAACCCACCTTTCTTTCTCACTTATTGGTAAGCTTGACACATTAGTTGAGAACCCTGTTGTACTGGACACTGTTCGATTGACATTATCCATCTCATCTGACTTCATAGAGGCCATGATTTTGTCTCCCTTAATTCTACAGAACTCAAAAAATCGATCCAGCTTGGGATTACTCCACTTATGCATGGGGCAACGATTTCTTGGAGTAGGATAAAGCTACCCATATCTGAAAGCCAGTAGTCCTTGAATCTTAATCATGAATTACTAACATGGTACGTTGGTTTTCCACACTTCATCAATCTACTTTGAATGATGAAATTTTGAGTTAGTTATACGACGATGTTCACTTGACATGTCAGACGGGAAGTACCTGAACCAACGACGTGAGGTGATTTGACTAACTGTCACCTCCCCCCACAAGTTGTTGATTTGACACATTTAAACCACGTGACATCGGAGTTGTTGAGAAAATGATTTTAGCCAAACTTCTTTTCACCCCAATGCACTTCTAAAGGCGCCACATGTCTACTATTAAAACCACAACGGTTTTCCCTAGTCCACCCTTACATAATTAAGTTCCATGCTAGTTCACCACCCGATATGGGCCTCAACCGTCAATATGGGATGCTTCAATATCAACGGTCCACAAGACTCCTTCCTTCACTCTTCCACCATATTTTTCCATATTACCGCCACATACGATCCGAACATCCAAATAATGCCATGTCTCTACACTGATTTAGTCACTTGCTAAATTTAAACTCAGATTTGAAGCATGATCGTCATGGTGATAACATAGGCTCCAACTAGGGATGTTATCCTCCCTGTGAGGTAGCAAAGAACTATAGACCTGATGCCTTCTTCATTGGGATGCCTTCAAACGTGTGTGGACATCCTGTTTCATCTTGGATATTGAATCGTCAAATCTTAAAACCGGCTTTTGCAAACTGCTTTCCATTGGATGCTGAAAAATTACTACTAGGATCTAACTATACATACTACTGGGAAACAATGCTTGATCAAAAATCTTATCCTCATGCTCCTACCTACCCTAACTGCTGAAAAATTACCATCAATCAAGTGAAATCATAATCCCAATGTAGCCATGACAACATTCTATCCATTGTTCGTTTCTTTTGTACTAGCTTGTTCAAAAACCCTTATGCTGACGATTTATTCAAAATTTTATCTATAAGTCCAATTTAAAAAAAAATTGAACGACCTAGATTGTTAACTTCCTCCAGCAGGTGCACAAATGGATCCTCTAAGATATTCATAAAACAATAGTCACATTTCACTCCTTCCACTGCATTTTTGTTTTCAGGTGATTCAACTTGTTGACTTCTATCAAAAAACTGGCAAATTTTTTGAGAAGTTTGGTAGTAAAGATTTCTTGAGTTATAAGGTAACCATGGCTGGAGAAACTCATATGATGTAAAAGGACTCACATTTGATACAAATATTGATTTGTTGCAATCCTCTATTATTGGTGCATTTTGACTATAAACCTTCTCCATATAATGTATCTTAGGATCATGAATCATATGAAAAAATGTTTCCTTTTCAGGAGTCAAGACAAAAGAGTGAGCTTCCTCCACAAGTGTTCCCTCGCTGCTTGGAGTCTCTATAGGTGAAGTTTCAAAATCTCCATCCATGTCTAGGCTTTTCAGAAATAGGATCACTACATCATTTTCAAGAGAAGAAAGGAAACCTTGAAATACTTTGTCTTGCTGGGAATGTTGTTGAACATCTGTATTAGTTTTAGGAGAAGAAAAACGACCTTCAACAACAATTTCTTGATCAACTTCTTCTTTAATCTGATGGTTAAGTGCAGGTTGCCACTCTGAATTTTCCAAGTAATAATTTTCCAATGCATGTGAGTGTAGTTGGTGTTCTTCAATGATAACAACCTTTTCATGTAAAACAATACTACTGTGAATACAGTCAGAAATCCCCATTTTCTTTGAAGTCTCATGATTCTCTTTTAACCATTCAAAGGAAGAAAAACATAAGGGGATATAATTTTTATTTTTAAGTCCACTGCTTTCTTCGCTTTCAACTTCATGCTCAGATACGTTTTGATTTGAAATGCTATTTTGTTTCAACAGTTTGAATGAGGGAAAACACAATGAAAATGTTCTATTACATGACTCAAAATCTTCTTCATTTTCTCCAGTGTCATCATAGGTACATTTCTCCATCTCTTTGGATTGTTGGACATGCTCATTTTCAACTTTGTCTTTGATCATTGACTGCACCTCTGAATTGACAAGGTCTTTGACAAAGAAAGGGACAAGGTCATCAAGCACCTGAGAAAAGTGCTCCAATATCTTGTCAATCTGTTTCATTAGTTTGGTGTGACTTTGCATCAGCACAGATTCGCTCACTTCAATAATGATTTTAGAATTCTCTCTCAAAAATTTGAATGCAGCAAAGCACAAGGGTAGAGAATTTTCTTCAACTGATCCAATACTTTACTCCTTGTAACTGTGATACGTAGGTTTATTTCTCTCATTGTATTGCTGAAAAAGAAAGTATTGATCATCACAATCCTCTTCATATTTTTCATATACAGGAAAATCAACTGTCTGTGCAATGTCATCTAATAAGAAAAAACTGGGCACATCAACTTGTTCTTCAACAAAATGATTTGTAAACTCATCCTCTTGACTATCTGTAGACGAATACATAAAACAATCATCCTTTTTCTTATCATGAGATGGATTAGCGCCCCCTCTTTCAACAGGTGGAATATAAATTTTTTCAGAATCATTGACATTGGAAACTGCAAGAGGACCTATGGTATTTTCAAATCTAAGCTCAGGATCCCAATCAACCTCTTTCCTCTCATATTCCCTTTCACATTCTTGGGCATTTGGTCCTTTATTTTGAATCTGTTCACATGCTTGGATGTTGTGTTGAATGTCTTGAGCATCATAGAACATTTGTTGTAAGGACTTGGATCTTCTTCCCATAAGAAGGAGAGATGAATCTGGATGGAGAGTAGTTGCATAATGGAGCATAGCAACAACTTTGGTGGGTCGAATTTCTTTGGGTAAATTTTGATAGATACTGGAAAACCTTCTGCTGAATACAAAAACAATTTCATTGTCTTGCTTTTCCAAAGCATATAAATCTCTAAGATGTAGGTCCAAAGACTTATTATTGCCCCAAAACTTTAAAAAGACATCCTTCAATTCCTCCCATGAGATAATTTCCTATGGCTGCAAATGTTTAAACCAACCTTTGGTGTCTCCTTTCAAATATTGAGAGAAGACCCTCATGCAAACATCATCATGTTCAATCTCAAACAAATCTATAAAATGCTCAAACCCTTGGATGTGTTTTTCAGCTGAGATGCTATCAAGTTCCCCATCAAACATAGGTAGGTACTCATAGTTTTTTGGAGGAAACTTATGAAGGATGTGGGGTAAATTCAAGGGTCTGTATCTATGCTGAGTCTTGGAGGGTGTTGGATCAAGTGCATGAGATGAAATATCAACCCTGGTTTCATGAGGCTCATCAACTTGGTTATGGTCATCACATAGCCCAGATGAAATTTCCTTATCAAAATGAGTGATAAATTGGGGGGACGTTCATGTAATTTTAAGAGGGGTATATCTATTTTCTGAATTTTCATGGTCATTATTTGCATGCAGTAAGAAAAGAAGAATTTTCCTAACATTTTCGAGAAAATACCAGAGACAAATTATAACAAATAGCAAAATGATCTGAAAAAAATCCCATTTTGAGCATTTGTTTTCTTTCATAATGCCTTCTCATACCTCAACCAAGGGGCATCGTCTTTCAGTGAATCCTCTGAATTTCATTATGTATTCAAAATTTGAGTGAAGTCGCCAATGACGTCTTGGGATATGGATTCTGCATTATGAGTGGAGTTGCCATTGATGTTTTGAAAGATGGATTCTTGATAGAGAATGGAGTCGCCAGTGAAAATTGAAATTTTTTGGATTCTTCTACCAGTGGAATCGCCTTCAAACTGATTTTTTGATGTGTGGAGTCTCCAAAGAAGGAATACAACCAATGTGTGCCTAAGTGTCTGCTGCTCTCAGACCTTAGAACTCAACCATGTCATTCTTTCCCAGGGAAATTTTTTTAATTGCGTCCCCGACAACGATGCCAGAATGTTATCACTCTGTAAATTTTGTTCGGCTAAATAGACAAACGACAGAGGTAACTATTTCAACCAGTTTTAGAGCTGAGGCACTAGCCTGCTCAACTCAGAGAAGGCTCTCTCATGTCACTTGATATATCTGTGGCAAATCGGTGACTAGATTTGATTTTTGGGGGGGGGCTTTTTTAAAGTTGTTGGCCAAGAAGAGGAGGGACATTTAGGGTTATGGAGTCAAATTTTGAAATTGGATGAAAACATTAACTGGCCTATAGAACTCTCTAGAGGATAAAGGCTAAATGAGGCAATGAATCTGAGTTATAACTTGAATTTAATTAGAGTGGTAAGAGGAAAGAGAAACAAATAACTACATCAGAGCATTACAAGAATGAATTCTGAATTTGCTAAGATGAAACATACACAGTTTAAATTGCTTAAACCAAGAGAATCAAATGATGAATTATGGGCCTCTAACTCTCCAATTTAAACAAAAGACAGTGTAAATGGAATTAAAGAAACATGGGAAATACATACAATGAGGGAAGACAAAACTCATATCACCACCATTAGACTCTTTTCATAGAGACCTCAAAGCTACTGCATATGTATTCAATTCAACCCCATAAAATTGCCAAAGTATTCCTGTAGAGAGGTCATGCTCCTCTTTTTTCCATACTTTTCATATCCTCGAGATAACACATATATTGGGGAATTACTTATGGAATTCAAAATGTTTAGACTTCCCCATAATTCTAAAAATAGAGATAAGTTACAAAAATGATTGATTTATAATAACAATTATCCTATTTTAAAGGGACCATTAGGAACATGTTTGTCATATTTGGGGCCCTTTTCTTTGACTGCCATCTGTACAAAATTTGTTGGAATGTACTTAATCCTACCTGAGAATTCATTTCAGCTTGGTGATTTCCTCTTTCAGAGTGCTCAACCAAGCGAGTTGATTTGCTCCGACGCTTTCCATTGTCTCAGCTCTAATATTTGTTCTATGTTGTTTACTCTGCTTCTTCTTCCCTACCTGCTTTTAGGTTATGTCCACGTGTTCATTGATGACTAGGTCCCTTATAACAAGGTTTAATCTAACCCTAGACTCTGATTCAATTGTGGGCTCTGTATGAAATTTGGTTTCTAATATCTGCGCAACCCACCTTTTTTTCTCACTTATTAGTAAGATTGACACATTAGTTGAGAACCTCGTTGTACTGGACACTGTTTGATTGACGTTATCCATCTCTTCTGACTTCATAGAGGCCACAATTTTGTCTCCCTTAATTATACAAAACTCAAAAAATTTATCTAGCTCGAGATTACTCCACTTATGCATGGGACGACGATTTCCCAGAGTAGGATAAAGCTACCCATATCTGAATATCGATAGTCCTTGAATCTTAATCATGAATTACTCACATGGTGCATTGGTTTGACATGCTTCATCAATCTACTTCGAATGATGAACTTTTGAGTTATTTATATGACGACGTTCTCTTGACATGTCGAACAAGAAGTACCTGAACCAAAGACATGAGGTGATTTGACTAACTGTCACCTCCCCCCACGAGTTGTTGATTTGACACATTTAAACCACGTGACATCGACGCTGTTGAGAAAACGGTTTTAGGCAAACTTCTTTTTTCCCTGTTGCACTTCTAAAGGAGCCACACATCCAATATTAAAACCACAACGGCTTTCCCTGGTTCGCCTTCGCATAATTAAGTTCCATGCTAGTTCACCGCCTGATATGGGCCTCAACCGTCGATCTGGGTTGCTTCAAGATCAATGGTCCACAAGACTCCTTCCTTCTCTCTTCCACCATATTTGTCCATATTACCACCACATACGACCCGAACCTCCAAATAACGCTATGTCTCTACACTGATTTAGTCATCTGCTAAATTTAAACTCGGATTTGAAGCATGATTGTCATAGTGATAACACCATGCAAGGCAAGGCAAGACATACCATACCATGGAAAGGCAAGGAAAGTCATACCATACCATACCATGATAAGGCAAGTCATACCATGGCAAGGCAAGGCAAGGAATGCCATTAAAAAGAAAGATATTACAAGTCCTACATGGCATGGCATGTTAAGGAAAGGCATGGCGTGGTAAGGTAATGCATGGAAATGCATGGTAAGGGAAGGCAAGGCAAGGAATGACATGAAAAGGAAAGATATTACAAGTCTTGCATGGCATGGCATGTTAAGGCAAGGCATGGCATGCTAAGGTAATGCATGGAAATGCATGGTAAGGGAAGGCATGGCATGCAAAGGCAAGGAAATGCATGGCATGACATGGCAAGGCATGTCAAGGAAAGGTATGGAAAAGAAATGCATGGCATGGCAAGGAAATTCAAGGGGTTGATGTCTTGAATATTGTAGGTATGTTATGTGCCATCTTACATTTCATCAAGCATTTGTTATATAAACCTTAGTTTAAGCTTGAAATTTCATCCCCCTTTCATTTAATGATAACTTGTTTTAAGGGATATTATATTTTTCCTGTTGTAACTTAGTTAATACCATTTATTGGCTTGGCAAGGCATGTCAATGGCATGACACTATTTTTTTCTTTGTTATTCTTGTTTCATTGCAATCCCCTTTTTTATTTCACTTTTTCCTTGCATAATTTTATGCATGGAATGGAATGGAATGACATGGCTTGGCAATGGCATGGAAATGGCATGGCAAGGCATGGAAATGATATCTTCAATATTATAGGGTTGTTATGTGCCATGGAAATGCTCTCTTGAATATTCTAGGGCTTGATGTCTTGGATATTCTAGGGATATTATGTGACATATTGGGAAGCTACATGACAATGGAATGGCTTGGCAAGGCATGTAAATTCCATGGCTTGGAAGGCATAGCAATTATGTATTGAATATTCTAGGGCTTGATGTCTTGAATAGTATAGGGATATTATGTGTCATCTTGTATTTCAACAATAATTTGTTATCTAAACCCTAGTTTAGTATTGAATTTTCAGCCCCCTTTCATTTAATGATTACTTGTGTTAAGGATTATTATATTTATCCTGTTGTAACTTAGTTAATATCATTTATTGTCTTGGTAAGTCATGTAAATGTTATGGAATGATAATGGAAAGTTATACTTATTGTTATATAGGTTAAAATGGGAAACTACATGACAATGGCATCACATGGTATAGCTTAGCAAGGCATGGCATGGAAATGCCATGGAAATGGAATGGCATGCATTGGCAAGGCATAACAATGGCATGGAAATGACATGATATGGAAAGGCATGGAAATGGCATGGAAATAACATGGAAATGCATGGCTTGGAAAGGCATGGAAAGGTTTGAAAATGGTGTGGAAATGACAATGGGATGCCATGAAATGAATTGGAAAGGAATGAAAATGGAATGGCATGTCAAGGCATGGCATCAACAGGTTTGTGCGATTGGGTTTGGGAGGTTCCTTTGTCTCCTTGTGTGCTCTAACCCAAAAATTGGGTAGGAATGTGCAATAAACTCTCATAGATGGTGAAGGGAAATGAATAATGGTTTCAAGTCTCTTCTGAGGAATTGTGGTAGCATAGAATTACTTTCTATGGTGTGTCATGAAATGTAACCTCAAAACCTTTATTTGTAGGTGGAAAATGATACCCACTCTAAGATATAGTTTCCATGTGAACTCTCTTGTTATATTGATCAAAATCAATAAGTTTAGTGTACATCATGGACGAATGAATAAATATTATTAATAATTGATGGGTTTAACAAAATTTACATATACCCACTACACAATCTAAACAAACATATGCATTAATGAGTCCTTGACTAGTCTTTTGGAATTTATGAACGGTTACACATAAATCAAATGATTTTATGAATTTCAGGCATAGAAAGAGGGGAATGATGTGTGCGCCCTAGAAAATACCATTGAGATTAAATTGTTAAGTGATTTACAATTATGTAGAAGATAAATGAGAATTTTTTTTTTATAATAAATTATTGTAATCTGCCATTTTTCAGGTCACAATATTTTCAAGTGACCACTATTTGAGTGTGGATTGTCATTGGATTTAGATGGAGATAACTCAAGAGGTAGTCCATATTGTTGGTTGTGATATAGAATATGGATATCCACAACATTCATGCAAATACTTTATAAGGAATGATCTATAGATGATGTAGAGACACATGGTTGATTAGTAAGCAATGCTACCTGAGAACCATTAATTGCTTGTGGATTTAGCACTTAGAAATATTTTCCACCATAATTTATTGCTTAATGCATAATGAAAGTATTTATAATCACTTTAGAATTCTAGTTTATGAAGAGCTAAGAAAGAAGAACATCTCATGCGAACATTTTATTACTATTGCTCACATGAAATTGGACATAGAAACTACTCCTCAGTCACAGATAGCAAGTCATTTTCCATCCACCAGTGTTGCTCCAACAGGTGCTAGCAAGAAAAGAAAGAGTAAATCTCTTGTTCAAGATCAAGAAGCCATCAATGAGGTTGTAAGAACTGAGGAGGAGGCCTACCATTCTCCACAGAGAGACCTTTCACCCCCTATTGCACCAGAGTTATAAGAGGTCCCTTCCTCTACTAAAGATACAACAAAGAAAGGGAGGAAGCTACACTTCTCTTCATCTCCTTTAGCAGATAGAACCAATATCAAAAGGCCTTTCACAAGGTCATCATCTCTTAAAGGGGGTGTTGAAGAACAGGTCCTACCAAAGGTTTCCATTCTAAAGAATAAGAAAGATAAGGACAAAGGAATTGAGAATCATGTTCAGATAGAAGAATTAATCCCTGTGCAACAGGAAGAGGAAGCCATAAAAATCCCATTAAGACTGTTCACATCACTACTCCACCTAGCAGCCAAAAGTTCAAAAGATTGATCAGGAAACTCAGGGATGCTAGGAAGGAGGTGGCTCATTTGAAAGCAGAAGGCATGTCTGACAGGGTTAAGATGAAATAACTCATGGATGGATATAGCCACACCCTTGATTTAGAAATATTTGTAGCAAGGAGAGCCCAACCTCTTCATAGGTAGCTCAAGAACCTCTATAGGAAAACCATAGAATTTTAATCTCAGAACAAAAATCTCAAAGCAGAACTGCAACTATTCCAAGATGAAATGGCTTAAAGGAACTTGAATGTATTGGTTGAAGTTTTTATTGAAAAGGAGAAACCAACAGCCAAGGAGAGCATAGTTCCAGTGAAGAAGCTTGTTACTGCTAAAGGGAAGCATATTGTTGTGCCAAAGGGAAGTCCTCCTTCTACAATAAGAAGTGTCGGGTTAATGAATTAATTGGTGAAAGGTGAGCTCCATTTTTGAAGATGGCCCCTTTTTTACAAAGATAAGTAATTAAGGAAATACTACATCTGCCACCTATACAGGTTATATAGGATTTCAATTCTTACTGTTTAGAGTTTTGGGTTTTTGCGAAGAATTAATCTCTTCAACAGTAGTAGCGCAGACATTCTGTAGCGCTATGGCACCACATAATTGTCTAGTTTTCATGATCTATCAGTCTTCTATCTATGGCACTGCTAACTACCCGATAGGTGATACCAAATATGTCAACGTTGAAGTGATGTAGCTGCTAATTATGATGGTGCTACCAAATTGTACTCAGACACACAGGTGGGCGCTACCGAAATTTTAACAGAGAGTGAATTACATAGGTGGGCGCTACCAAAATTTTGACAGAGACCGAATTCTGCACAGGGGCACATAGGCTTGGCGCTACCCATTTGACATGCCTATTTTAGAGGTTACGCTACATAATCACAGGGAATTTGGTAAAGGTTCTACAAATGCTCGCTACTCAGAGTGCTACCAACATGTACCAGGAATCAAGGGGGGGTCGAATTAACATCTTTATGAATGACTGATGATGTGGAGAATGGAAAAGATAGCAGCTGACAACATGATGACAGTTACAAGCCCCTGAAGGACACTTCGCATGCAAGGAATTTCACATCAAAGGAATATCAATTTAGTTCAAAGATTGGTTGGATCAGTGGCCAACATTTTCCCTTTTTTATAGCACAATTGTTAGTTTAAGCTGTTAGATGGAATAACTACCTAGAGATTTTCATAGGAAGAAGGCCAACTCACACCTCCAGTTGTTGCCTCCCCTTTTGTTATAAATAGATAGTCTAAATGCTTTAGTACATTTGAATGGTTGAGTTAGGCTCCCTTATGCTGTAATATTTTGATGAAGTTACTGTGAATTGGTTATGTACTTGATTTGAGACATCTTGGTTAATAGAAATCAGCTTTCCTATTCCATCTTATTTGCCTCTGATGCTAAATTATTCATACTTGAATGATTCACATGGATTGTTGTGGTGATATTATGATGAATGTTTGATTATAATATTATTATGATGTTTCTTCAGTGTCCTTAAACTTTGAACTCAAGAAGTTCTTGTGTTAGAGTTTTTCTTCCATAGGTTGCTTACAGACCTGATGTTTATAGAAACCTCTGCATTTTTCTCACCAAAGTCTTTCCTCTGTTCACATTTACTCCCACTTACTAATTGAATTTAGTCAAGACCTCGATTTATCATGCATGCTACTCTATATTTCTGAGTTAGAACATTATCATCTTGAGTCTTATCTATTTGACCCCTTAAAATCTCATTTACATTTACACATAACCTGATGGGTACTAGGCTTACCTTCCATGCAATCTGAGGGTGATTCCTAGTGCTAACACCGGTCATGTGCTTGGAGGCACCACTATAAATTAACCAATTATTTTCATTGATAGGAACCATACCTGAGAGTGATGAGATGTTGGTGTCTTCATTATTTTTAATTCTTGTCTTGAGCTTGCTTTCCATCATGATCTTGCTCATCTTCACAAACCCTTGTTAACTAGGCTAGAAAACCTAATGGCTAGGCTAGGCTAGCACTTTTAGGTTTTGTTGGGCTTATGAATACCAATAATAAACCTTGATAAATATGATATCCCTGGTAAGTTGAGGAGCTTCTTCAAGAAGATTGCAGAAATACACTTTAGAATTTTCTGCAGAATTTTGGCAAAACCCTTAGGGCCAAAAATTCAAAATGCCCAAAATTTTGATCCGAGACTTGCTAGAGTTGCACTGAAGGAGTCTGTACCCCTTTATATGTTTTTGATCTCAAGCATCAAATTTTTGAGAGCTGAAAGTTCTTAGGAAAGGAGGTCGTATGGATTTTCTGGAAACCCTAGGAGGGTCGTACGGTTTATGCAGATGAGTGAGAGAAGGAGCTGGAAAATGCTTGTGCAATGGGATCTTCAAGACCTATGCTTTGATACCATGTTGATTTTTTATAAGCTAGGTTAAGCATGAAGTTTATTCCATTTTTTCATTTCACTTAACCATAAACAATAACGTTGCAGCAACCAATATCACAAGAAGAAACACCATGCACAAGAACACAAGAAGTATCCTGGGAAACCCTTCTCAACAAGGGAACAAAACCCAACTAAATGCTTTGTTATAATCTTCAAGAGAAAGACCTTCAACAACAAGAGAGACTTAGCACACAAGAGGGTGCTTAAGCCCTAGAATACTAGTGCCCAAGAGAGGTGTGCACTTTTTACCAAGTAGATGTATTTGTTGTAATTTCCAAACACACAATAAAAATATGATTCCACAATGGGGAATCATCTCTTACATATACTAAACTTGTCCAGTCAACAAAGGCGTCTATTGGCTCAATAGGGCCGACCTCTCTAAGTCACTTTGTAATTTATTATTATTATAATAATTAATAATTAATATTAATATTAATTATATTTTACATTTATTATTAGACATATTAAGGTGGGGCCGACCTATACCCTTTAACATAACAATTAGGGTTACATGTAGGTTTGAATATTGAACAATATATATCAAAGGATCTGATACACCCACTAGTGCTCATCCACTAGGGACACATCCATAGGGATGTCATAGATCTGATGCATTGTATTACACAGAAGAACCAGATCTTCACACTTTCACATGTGCTCATCCACAGGCACGTCCATTCTACAGATCTTCTTTCCCACTGCCTCACATGGGAGAATCATCTAGATTCTTCTCGTCAACTATGCTTCTCAAAGGAGGATAATGCATCATCTTCATTTATGTTCTCATGACGATGTACCCAACACTTTGGGATTTCACACATTCACCTTGTGCTCAGCCACAAGCATGTCCTAACTCAATAGATCACCTTTCCCACTGGATAATCATCTGGTGTTCTTCTCAATTCTCTGAATGGAGGAGGTCATCTCTATCTTCCCAGATTTGTCTCAGGAAGGAACCACATACCCTTCTTAGGGGATTTCTCTCAGGTTTGTAAGTTGAGAGAAATCCTTCACATAGCAGCAATGATCTACACCTCACATGTTTGTAAGTTGGAGAATGTCTCACATAGCTGCATTCATCAACAACATTAACCTTAAGGAGTAAATTTCCAGCTCAGTAGGAAGAATGGATTCTTAACCATAAACAAGATGGAAAGGAGTGCAACTAGTTCTCACCTTGGTGGTATTTCAATATTGCAAAGGGCATAAGTAAGGAGGGTATGCCATTAACGAGGCTTATCTTCGATGAGCCTTTTGATAATTCTCACCGGATTCTTATTGGTAGACTCTGTCTGCCCATTTCCTTAGGGGTAATATGATGATGAGTTAAAATGTTTAACCCCCAAATTATCTAAAAATTGGGTCAACTTAGCAGAAATAAAAGTGGCACCATTGTCTGTAATAATTTCCAAAGGAAGACCAAATCTGAAAAAACTATTATTTTCAAGGAAAAAAATTACCTTCTCATTTGTCGAATGTTTAAGAGGGATAGATTTAGCCCATTTTGTAAAAACATCTGTGGATGTCAAGATAAAGACTTGTCCTGTTGAATATGAAGGATTAATAGGACCAATAAAGTCCAAACCCCACTTTGAAAAATGAAATTCTGGGAGGATGGGCTGTAACGGCATGGCTGGGCATTCTTTCCCAGCAAATTTTTGGCACTTGTCACAAGATCTAGAAAAAACATAAGAATCATGAAATATCAAAGGCCAATAGTATCATTTTCTGATAATCTTAAAAGCAGTAGTTTTAGTAGAAAAATGACCTCCTACATGAATAACAGAATTTGAAGAACCATGACTTTCTTGCAACAGTTTTTGTGCTTCCTCATTTTTTACACAGGGAAGCAACATACCATCGAAAGATCTTGTAAACAAGAAGTCTCCTATAATGACGTATTTGGAAGATTCGAGACATAGCCTTCTTCTTTGATGAGTGTCTAAGTTATCTGGACATCTTTGATTTTGAAAATAGTAAACCAAATGTTTATACCAAGGATGTTCAGACACATGAAGGATTTGGTTATCAATGTAGAACAATGCTGATAGAGAAATATCCTATTCATCAATTTCTTCACTAGTTTCATCATGTTGAGCTAAGTGAAGGGATAAGTCACGTCCCTTGATGGTGTTAGAAGTCAAGATAGTTAAATCATGATCTTGGATCTTGGCAAGCCAATGTGAAAGCTTCCTTGAAATATAAGCCTATGAGAGAAAAAACTTGAGAGCGAGTAAAGGGACTTTTACCAATGTGTGCTTACCTAAGATGAAGTGGAAAAAAAATTCAACAGCTTTAAAGAGAGCGAAAGCATGTTTTTCAATAAAAGAATATTTAAACTCATCATCAAACAAGCTTTGACTCATGTAAGCCACTGATTTTTCATTACCTTGGTCATCACCTTGCATGAGGATAGTAGAAACGACTTCCTCTATGAAATTAGTATATATCATAAATTCCTTCTCAAAATCTGGCTTCGCCAAAATCGGTGTGGAACTGATTTCTTTCTTGATCCCTACAAAATCATTTTTGAAATCATCTTTCCAAGAAAAGGAACGATATTGCTTAAGAATATTATGAATTGGATTTACCATTACAATAAAATTAGGAACAAACCTACGGACAAAGTTAATAACCCCCATAAAAGCTTGAACCTCCTTCTTGGAAGTGGGAGTAGGAAGATTTAGGATACCAACAATCCTTTCAAGATCAATGCTTATTCATGAATTGGAGACAATGTGTCCAAGGATCTTTCCCTTGTTAATGCCAAAAATAGACTTAGAAGGATTTAGAAAAATGACAAATTTCCTGCATCGCATGAGAACTCTTTTAGGATGACCAAAATGATCTGATCGGTTTTTAGAGTACATAATTAAGTCATCAAGATAGATCTGAGTAATTTTTTCAATCAAATTGTCAAAATCTATTTTCATATCTCTTTGAAAAGTGGCACCTGCATTAGATAAGCCAAAAGGAATATGTTCATAAGCAAAAGTTCCCCAACGAGTAATAAAAGTGGTTTTATATTTATCTACCCTTTTTACCTTGATTTGATTGTAACCAGAAAAACCGTCAAGTAAGGACATCATCTATGACCCTGCAACCTGCTGCAAAATCATTTCCATATTAGGAAGAGGAAAGTGATCTTTTATACTAGCCTAATTCAATGCGTGAAAATATATGCATAATCTGATTTGACCAGTTGTTTTCCGAACGAGAACCAAATTTGAATCCCATTCATAATACTTAACCGGAAATATGATCCTTTTGAATAGTTGCTTCCAGTGCAAGGTTAATGGGTCTTTGTTTTTTCCTAACTGGTTTTATTCCCTCCTTGATAGGAATGGCATGTTGTATAAGAGTAGGATCAAAACCACGAAGATCCTCATAATACCAAGCAAAAACATCTTGAAATTCACTAAGCAGTCTGGCGAACTTCAATTTTTCTTCATCAGAACATTGGGCACCTATTTTAACATTCTTTGGAGACTCGAGTATTCCAATGTTCAAGTAAATGGTTTCACCCACTTTCCTTTTCGACTCCTCTTCTTTATGTTTCTCTTTGTTTCCTACATCACTCAATGAAAATGAACTTTCTAGAGGACTCAAGCCTTTAGGAATCTTGTTATCTTCCATTGATATAATTTCCTTAGGCTTATAAGGTTCATTTTGAATGAAATCACAGATGCTCTTGTCACTAGGCAACACCTGCCATGACTCTATATTTTCAGGGATATGTGGGAAATACAGATATTGAAAAGTACAATCATGTCTTTGTGGTAGAAGTTTTTGATTAGGAGAGGATGCAAAAACAAATAATCGGTCAGCCATTGAGTTCAATTCCCTTTTAACATGAGTGATGTTGAAATATAGTAAGTTCGAGATAAGTGCCCAAACAATTTGAGTGTAGTGTTTCATTAACTTGTTTCTAGGAGAGTATATCTTACGTATAAGGTTTACAACAAGTTTAGAATCTCCAAAAACTATAAGGTGACCACAACCCAGATTATTGGAATTTTCAATGCCTAACAATAATGCTTCAAACTCAATGACATTGTTTGTGCAAGAAAACTCTAACCTATAGGAAAAGTTATGAATTTTACCCACATGAGAGTACAAGATAATACCAGATATGTTTCCTTCATTGGAGCATGAACCATCAAAATTCATATGCCACATCCCGTCATCTAAGTCGATTTGTTCCAAGGTAGTGTTGTCCTCATTGGAAAAGATGGACTAAATCCTAAGTCCTCAATATAATTCACATTAGGTTGTGGGACACTTTCTATGTAAGGTGAAATTATCCCCTCTGTGAGGACTATGATGTTTTTACCATTCCAAGGAATGGATAAGTGTGTCACGTCGAGTGAGAGGTATCCACCTGTCAAATCTTGCTAATATCTTCCTAATATGATCGAGTAGTTACTTACTGAAATATCGATTACCCGAATATTAAGGGTTGTCCTTATTTCAGTGTGCGTGCACAAAACCAAAGTCACATCCTTGATTTCACCTATGCTCGTTTGTTGTAGACTATTATAAGAGAGAATGCTTCTGGTGTTTTCATTTGTACAAGACAAGCCTAGCTCTTCCATAATAATATTCGACATTACACTTGGGACTGAACCATCATCAATGAGACAACAATAGGGGTTTTTTTACAGCATATCTAAAGTTATGAACACCTACTTTATTTACAGACGAATCCTCTTCATCTGCCTCTTCAGATAGGTTGGATACAATGAAATTGTTTCCTCTTGTTGGCCCTCGACCAAGTTTTGGAGAACCTTGGTCATGTTTGACCATTTTTGGGACTTCGACAGGTAGGTCGAAGATGGACCGCCCAGGCGCAACGAAGATTGCAGGATCTCGCCCCCTTTTTATGGGATTTTTGGGTTTAGGGATTATGTAATGGGTATGGGATGTTGTCCCATGGGTTTACCCATGATTAGGCCCCATTTGTAAATGTATAAATAAGTAGCTAGGCATTGTAAGAAACATAATAATAAGATAAGAGAAGACCTAAGTTGGCTTTGTGCAAGATATGTAAAGGTTGATAAGTGCGATTAGTTGTAAAGGCTCCATGCATACTATGTGTTGAGAACTTGCATAGTTAAGTGCAAGTGATTGTAAGAAGTCTTTGTGATGTAACAAAATCGGGGAAAGAGGATCTTACGAAGTGCGCACAGATATCATGTCCTATGCGGAGTGGGTTTTAAGGCTATGTGCATGTAAGAAGATTGAAAGAAGATAATAAAGAAGGTGAAGAGTTGGTGGACGTAGCCCCACGTTAGGGGTGAACCACATATATCCTGTGTTGTGACTGCTTTGTGTTATTGATGTGATTTATGCTTAGTGCCTAAAATTTATGTATGTTAGATACATACGATGTAGTATCTTAGTACGTAATAACATGAATGAATGCTAGATCTATTTGATTATATGTGTTAAATGGTTAGATATGATTAGATCTTGTTGAATAATGCATTGTTCTATAATTAGGGTTTGAATATGTGATGTGAATAGGGGTTAAAGGTTGATGAATGATACTTTCTAAGTGTTTTGTTAAGTATTGTGATCACAGATCTATGCCCCAGCTAGGTTGTAGACACTTGAGTCCCATAACTCCCCCTGCCTCTACCTCGGGTGAGACTTCATCTGCTTCGCAGGTGTTGCCGAAAGGGCCGGTAGTTAGGGTTTTGTTGGTGCGTTGTTGAAGCATTGAACCCTGTGTCTACCCTGTGCCAACAAATGGTTCCATTGCCAGGACCTCAAACTGTGATTGTTGGGAACTGAGGAAAAGTGAAAGCTCTGTGCGTAGATCTGTTGTTGTAGTGCGTAGTACTCTACTTTACTTGTGAAGCTCTATGCCAAGAAGAGAAGTCTGATCTAAAGAAAAGAGGTAAGATATTAAATCTTGGTGCTCTGATCAAGGTAAGATAAGTGGAAATTTTGTTTCAAAAGAATGGATCTAGGCATATTTGATAGATTTCATCCTAGTCTGAAAACTAGGGCACATCTAGAAGAAAGAAGATATGATATGAATAGATCTGATAGAAATAATGAAAGATATGTTATCCCTATGTATAGAAATAATTGTTGGACTAACAAGTGGATGCAGGATCCTACAAATGATTTTTTGCAGGTCTATCCCTATGATCCTATTGCACAGTACATGAAAGGTTGGGGATCGTGTAAGAGAAAGAGAGGATTGACTCTTTGTTATAGTTATAGAAGACCGAGACATCTTGCTAAGGAATTCCCTGGTAGAGGTCCTATTTGAATTTGTTTTAAATCTACTGGACATGAAGTTTTAGATTTCCCTAGCATGATTGCTAAAGATGAGAAGATGAACATGAGACAAGAAAACCATGAGGAAGGTCAAGAGACTATGAATATGTCAAAGAACCAGAAAGAATTCGAGGCTATATTATTGCAGATGAAAGAAACACTGAATCATCATAGAGAAATCAGTTTATCAAATATCTTAAAAGAGAAAGAGTGCATAGAAACAAGAATAGGAGACTTCGACATAGACTGTGTATTGGATGCAGAAACACAAGTGAACATTATGCCAGAAAGTACTTGGGAAATTTTGGCAAAGCCTACTATGATTCCTTCATTGGGAGGAATAAGATTGTTTAAAGGAAAGATGATAACCCTATGTAGAATAATTACTCATGTACCTATGAGTGCTCATGGAACATCAACATAAGAAGAATTGGAGTTCATTAAGTTTGTTGAGAACAACGCCCCTTTTTAACTTTTGTTAAGAAGGACTTGGATTGAGAGAGATCATATCCGAAAGAAAGAAGAAGAAGAAGCTATAGAATAGAAAAAGAAAGAATTAAAGGATTTCATGTCTAGGAAAATATCATGTTTAATAGAAGAACATGAGGACAAGTTGAAGCTACTAAGGGTCAGAGACTTGGCTGTCAAAGTTAAAAGAACTCAAGAAGTCTTAAAGAATTTATCCATGCAGAAGAGAAGAGAACCTACTCCATAAATACTAATATAAGAAGTATTACCCTTGAACCCTGTGAAATACCTCCAGCAGTATGAAGTTACTATGCTAAGAAAATATAAGAACAAGAATGGAAAAAGGAATCCATCAACGCAAATCACCAAAAAGAAAGCAAGAAATCTCAGTAAGAAGAAAGCAAAGCTAGAAAAATTACAAGAGGTCCCAGAGAGGACTTCATAGAAGGAAGGCTTACATAACTTGAACCTCGCTGGAATAACAAAAAAACACCGACTGGCACTTCGCCACGACAAACAAATCTGACCGTTGGAGGCGTCCCGACCATTAGAATGATTCTCCAGAATGGCTAGAAACACAATTATTTTCGAAAATATCGCCATTGGACCGTTGGGACCCTGCCATAATGGATGGAATTGTATTGATTGAGGCATTCCTGCCTGTTGGAGGATTTTGTTACGATGTTGTCTATTTAACCCCTCGAATGTTGCACCAAGGACACTTTTGTGAATTGTGATTATCTGAGCCCGTAGAGAACTAATTACTTTCGTGCAGTTCTTATTGAGACCTCACCACCCATTATGCTTACCTTGAGCATTTGTCCACCTATCGGAGACATTTGATCACAAGCGTGCATGTCAAGTGACCTTAGCACAGTAGAGAAATCCATCAAAGATATTTTGATTGACCTCATCGTGGAGAAGGTCATGTCGGTAGGAGCACATGACTCATCGATGAGAGGATTGCAAGCCTCCCCATCGACTGCACGTCAATCTATGCCATCCTGAATTGCGACAGAGAAATGGAGCAAGCATCACTATGACTTGGTGAATGCAAAGTTCATCCCGTCAGTGCTGCCCAACTATATCCCACCTCTAGTTGCATGGTTAGTCGTGACAGCTTCCTGAGGGACTTCTACTATACATTGATCATTGCATACATCCCAAAGGGGATACATGCAGTTGGAATACAATTGGGACAAATTATGACACTAAATATCAGTGATTTCAACTTGGGAGACCGCAAGAATTATGAAATGCTCACACCACATAAGTACTTGACAAAGACAATGGGGAAGAAGTTGAAGATAATTCCCCAGCCATGGACCATGGACATCACAAGATCAACAATCCTTAATGTTATGAAGATACCACACTTTGATAAACATCAGGAGGTTAATGCGTGCGTTAAAATCCTCCTGTCATGCTACCATGGAGGTTACATGTGGTTGGATAGGCACATCACTGTAGATCTGGC
Organism: Picea glauca; assembly: GCA_000966675.3. Lineage (NCBI taxonomy): Eukaryota > Viridiplantae > Streptophyta > Pinopsida > Pinales > Pinaceae > Picea > Picea glauca. The sequence goes on from JZKD02S1638658.1 coordinate 421,488, forward strand.
ACTGATCCACTGAATCAATGGATTGAGCATGCAATGACCAGACTCTTAGGACTTTTACCCAGGGAAGGTTGCATATTTTTCCCTAGCATAATGAATAAAGGACACCTATGATGATTTGGAGAAAGGAAAGAAGGGATACAAGGTAGCCTCCATCCAAAATAGAGCAGTACGCCTAGCTTGTGAGATGATAGCAGGCAAGCTCAACAGGAAGAATAGACCAATGCAGGTCACGGGGTTTGTCACCAAACTCACAAGAAAATGCATTGAAGTCATGCAAATGAACTGGGTGAGCTACCTCATCAACCAGTTGAAGAAATATTGCCGTGAAGTGCAAGAACAAGGCTACAAGTTTCAATTTAGATGGTTGTTGATTCTCATTGCCTTCATTGCTTGGGATATTTCGGAGGGAGAAACCTTCCCTCAAGTTGAGTCATATGAATGAATGGTTGTGAGGGTCACTACCTTGTGGTATTCAAGCGACATGGTGAAGAAATGGTATTCCAATGCAGTGTTATACACCTACTACTTATAGTTGAAGAGGGCCATTGAATCCTTCCCTCGCATGACATTGAATACACTTCATAGGTTCAAGCCAATAGAAAAGTTCTGCATAGACAAGAACTTCATTTACATCACTACGCATGAAGATGAACACAAGGAAGAGATCCAGTCCTATTACAAACTCATCGAGGAAGATATGGAGGGAATAACCAAGGAATGGCCTGTAGAATTCCTTGTACGAGTCGAATAGACATAACTCTCTAACCCCGACCTCATCGTAAGTATGGTATTCACTTGTGAAGAGTATGATGGACCCAACAGTACCAAGAAGAAGAAGAAGGAAGAAGTACAGGAAATGAACAACGCATCAGAGGAGACTACACCAGACTCACTTGAAGGGGGAGGAGGTGACAAAGTAGAAAAAGAAGAGGATGAAGGGGAAGAAGACAAGCAAGAATAGGGAGAAGTAATAGTGCCTAAAGATCCCCTTATAGAGACAAAGACATCCACTAAAGAAAGGTTTCTCCAAAGAAACCCTCAGCGTGGAATAATTCAAGCGCCAATATGCCCCACTTACAGACTATTCTTACAATCGATGATATTGACCTCATCATCGCAGATGTATCAGATACTTCCGAGGACATTTTGTAGTGAAGCGAAGCCAAACAGGAGACAATGTATAACCAGATCAATCCATAGCTCAAAAGGGTACAACATGCTCTTTATTCGATCCGTGCAATATCTATTGCATCATTGTCATCAAGGGGAATAGAAGTAGGCGATGAGCCTACCCAGCTACATAGAATAGCATATGCGACAGAGGCTCGCCTTCATCGGGTCCAGGAAGAAAAAGAGAAGACCACAGAGGCTCTGAAGCAAGCAAAGGGGGAATCCCTAGAGCAACATCGGGTTGCGCAGCAAGAGAAACATGACCTCCAAGAGAAGTTTGTAGAGGACAGAGAGAAGCTCCGGAAAGAAAAAGAACAACTACTCACGGAGAGGATTGGAGTTAAATAAGAAGTCACTAGATCACTTCTCTTTGTTCTGGGCCTAGCACAGATGGAAGAGGAAACAATTGAGAGCCAAGTGGGGAAGCTCACTGAAGCCATTCAACAACTCCAAGCAAGAGTAGTAGAACTGGAATTGCAAGCAATGTCGAGCACTCCGCAGGAAGTTCGATATCAGAGGGAAGAAACTACCTGGAGCATAGTCGGAAGAATCAAGGCATTGTCCTTAGAATGCAAACAACTCAGTGATCGAAGTGCACAGACCTATGTGCACCTTGCAGAGGACCCAGAACTAAGGACATTGAAGTCACAGCTCCAGGAATCCAAGCAACAAGAAACAACAGTATAGGCACAATTGAAGCTATTTTCATCGTTCGAGAAGATGAAAAGATCACAAGAATAGCGCGTAGTTCAGTAGCAGGTCCATGCCATCCAGAGTAAATTCATGGAAGTGACCCAGAGACTTTAGCCGGTACAGGACGAAGCTTGCACACTTTTTTATGAGAGTGAAGGACAAGGAGCACAACTGGAACAAATGGTCAACACAGTGGAATAGAATTTGGAAGGACCTGTCATCAATAAAATCATTCAGGAGTTCACCAAGCAAGAGGCTCTGGAAAAGCAGCAAGTTGAGGCATCTCGAGCCAAGCTCGAGGCCTTTGAGGTAGAGTTGCTCATATCAGAGTGACTCAGGATGAGTCACAGGTGAGTGTTGGGGGCTTTTTGGCCCTCAACCAAGTTTTGAAGAACCTTGGTCGTGTTTAACCATTTTTGGGACTTCGACAGGCAGGTCAAAGATGGAGCACCCAAGCGAAGCAGAGATCACGGGATCTCGCCCCCTTTTTATGGGATTTTTTGGTTTAGGTCTTATGTAACGGGTATGGGATGTCATCCCATGGGTTTAACCATTCTTAGGCCCCATTTGTAAATGTATAAATAAGTATCTAGGCATTGTAAGAAACATAATAATAAGATAAGAGAAGACCTAATTTGGCTTTGTGCAAGATATGTAAAGGTTGCTAAGTTTGATTAGTTGTAAAGGCTCCGTGCATAATATGTGTTGAGAACTTACAAAGTTAAGTGCAAGTGATTGTATGAAGGCTTTGTGTTGTAACAAACTCGAGGAAGGAGGATCTGGTGAAGTGCGCGTAGATCTCTTGTCCTATGCAGAGTGGGTTTTGAGGCTCTGTGCATGCAAGAAGATTGAAAGAAGATAATAAAGAAGGCGAAAAGTTGGTGGACATAGCCCCATGCTCGGGGTGAACCACGCATATCCTTTGTTAGGACTGCTTTGTTTTATTGATGTGATTTATGCTTAGTGTCGAATCTTTATGTATGTTAGATACATTTGATGTAGTAGCTTAGTAATTAATAACATGAATGAATTCTATATCTATTTGATGATATGTGTTAAATGGTTAGATATGCTTAGATCTTGTTGAATAATGCGTTGTTCTATAATTAGGGTTTGAATATGTGATGTGAATAGGGTTAAAGGCTGATGAATGATAATTTCTAAGTGCTATGTTAAGTATTGTGATCGCATATCTGTGTCTGTAATGATCCCAAGCCAAATTCTTTCTTGGAATCACTAACTACTACTAATTTATTGAGTTATTAAGTGCATACAAGATTCATCAACACATGGAGATCACAATATATTCAAGATGTAGAAGCACAAGCAAAGATATGACCTTTTTATTATGAGCAATGTAAGATCAATACAATAGATGGACAATCTAGCATAAACCTCAGATGGCCGTACAAGCAATAGATATGAGCTGCTACAAAATGTTCCCGAAAATACAAAATAAGCCTCCAAAGGCTGGATATACAATGAATACTGAATCAAGCAGATTTGAGACATACTAATGCTCAACCTCCAAGGTGGAAAGTGCCACGTCCTGCTAGAATGTTGAAGCCCTCAATGATTCTGCCCTGCTACCAAAAGTGTCCAATCATCCTGAGAAATACACCAAATGATAGATCGGGCAACTGTAAGGACAACCCAGATGTCCAAATTCCCAAATCCACTCTCAAACCCCGTAGATCTGAATTTCCCATTGAATGGGGTGCCCCACTGGATGACTGAAACCCTAGCTGGTTCGGCCCTGATGAAGGAAGCCTCCAAATTCTCTGAAACTCTCCAAGAATATAGATCGGGCTATGAGAATCCCGTGGGAGAAGCTTCAGACTAAGATCTCAAGCAGATCTCCCTAGATCTGAGTTTTACTAAATTACAGGATGTCCCCTATGGCTCCAAGATGTCCCAATCTGCAGACAAATGTAGAATGATGATAACCCTCCAGAAAAGCCCTCAAACTAATGGTCCTTCCCCTGCAAACAAAAACCAATTGTCGGAATGGCCCCAGGCCCTCAGGATAAGATGGATCGAACCTCCCTCCAGATGATGGTGCACCCTTGCTGGAAACACAAGAACAGTACAACTTGCTACCTTATGAAGCGCTAGATGGAGATGGGCTGAGACTAGAATGGTGTGGAGGAGTTTTTAATCCTCGATACCAAGCTGCAGAACAAGGTGAGTGGATATTTCACCATTAAGTTGCTCACAAGGGTTTGTACGGAAAAACCCCCAAACTGAATGCTCAAGAGCAATAGAAAATGCTAATCCAAAACCAAAATGAGAATAGGTGCACCCCAGCCTCTTACTTATACTTTTCCTTCTAATTCTCTGTTGAGTTAGGTTAACTCCCAGGGTTAATCTTCTATTCTTCTGTTGAGTTATATCTTACTCCTTTATCCTTTTCCTTTCTTAAGTCAACTTAAAAATATAACTTTTAACTTCTTGACTTTCCCCCCTTTAGTGTGAGACTATGACCTAGTGGGGGTGCCCAGGCCACTGAGTCTCCTCATCACCTCTTTATGAGGTGGGGGACATTACAGTCTCCCCTTCTTGAAATTGCTTGTCCTCAAGCAATTCCAAACCTTCTTCTCTAACCACGTGCTCCTGCTCCCAAGTGGCATCCTCAAGGGTTAAATCCTTCCACCTGATCAGATACTCCTTGATGCTTCGGTTTCAGAGCCTCTTCTCTCGGAATTATAACACCTCCTCTGGAATCAAAACAAGTTGTCCCTCCTCATCCATGGGAGGTAATGCCTCAATAGGCCTAACATGTTGACCGAGGGCCTTATTAAGGCACGAGACATGGAAGACGTTGTGAATTTTGATACCCTGTGGAAGCTCCAACTCATAAGCTACTGCCCCTATCCTCCTGCTGACTTTGTAAGGTCCAAAGAAACATGGCTGCAGTTTCTCCACTCCATTTGTTTTAATGGAGGCTTGCCTGTATGGTTACAACCTCAAATATACTAAATCACCAACCTCAAAGGTACGATCAACTCGGTGCTTGTCTGCTTGGACCTTTTGTTGGTTTTGCGCCCTCTCTAAATGATCCTTCAATTCCCTGAGAATGTCTTGGCTCTGTTGTATCCAATCCTATACCATCGGAGCCTTGTTGTCACCAAATGAAATCTCCATAAATGATGAAGGATCATAGCTATATAAATCTCTGAAGGGTGACATGCCAATGGACATATGTTGGGTGGTGTTGTAGAAATATTCTCCCAAATGTAACCATCTAACCCATGCTTTTTGTTGTCATGCTACATAGTTTATGAGGTAACCTTCCACCCATTTGTTGACTATCTCAGTTTGACCATCCATCTGAGGGTGATAGCTAGTACTAGGAGTCAATGTCGTACCCACTAATATGAACAACTCCTACCAAAACGTACTCATGAATCTGTTGTCCCTGTCACCGATGATGGTTTTGGGTAGGCCGTGTAGTCTGAACACCTCTCTGAAAACTAATTCGGCCACCTGTGATGCACTGAAGTCTGTGGCTATGGGAAAAAAGTGTGAAAACTTCATCAACCTGTCTACCACCATGAAAATGGAATCTTTCCCCTGTGCTCTGGGAAACCCGGTGATGAAATCCATGGATATAATTTCCCACTTGTGCTCTGGAATAGGTAGGGGCTGCAATAGTCCTGCAGGGTGTGTGTGCTCATCCTTGTTTTCTTGGCATGTAGTGCATTCTT
>JZKD02S1638658.1:440742-468962 GCA_000966675.3 Picea glauca
CACTAACTACTACTAATTTATTGAGTTATTAAGTGCATACAAGATTCATCAACACATGGAGATCACAATATATTCAAGATGTAGAAGCACAAGTAAAGATCTGACCTTTTTATTACGAGCAATGTAAGATCAATACAATAGATGGACGATCTAGCATAAACCTCAGATGGTCGTACAAGCAATAGATATGAGCTGCTACAAAATGCTCCCGACAATACAAAATAAGCCTCCAAAGGCTGGATATACAATGAAAATTGAATCAAGCAGATTTGAGCCGTACTAATGCTCAACCTCCAAGCTAGAAAGTGCCATGTCCTACTAGAATGCTGAAGCCCTCAATGATTCTGCCCTGCTACCAAAAGTGTCAAATCATCCCGAGAAATATGCCAAATGATAGATCGGGCAACTATAAGGACAACCCAGATGTCCAAATTCCCAAATCCACTCTCAAACCTCGTAGATATGAATTTCCCACTGAATGGGGTGCCCCACTGGATGATTGAAACCCTAGCTGGTTCAGCCCTGATGAAGGAAGCCTCCAAATGCTCTTAAAATATCCAAGAATATAGATCAGGCTATGAGAATCCTGTGGGAGAAGTTTCGGACTCAGATCTCAAGCAGATCTCCCTAGATCTGAGTTTTATTGAATTACAGGACGTCCCCTATGGCTCCAAGATGTCCCAATCTGTAGACAAATGTAGAATGATGATAACCCTACAGAAAATCCCTCAAACTAATGGTCCTGCCCCTGCAAACAAAACCCAACTGTCGGAATGGACCCAGGCCCTCAGGATAAGCTGGATCGAACCTCCCTCCAGATGATGGTGTGCCCTTGCTGGAAACACAAGAACAATACAACTTTCTACCTTCTGAAGCGCTAGATGGAGATGGGATGAGACTAGAATGGTGTGGAGGAGTCTTTCATCCCGAAGACCAAGCTACAGAACAAGGTGAGTGGATATTTCACTACTGAGTTTCTCACAAGGGTTTGTACAGAAAAACCCCCAAACTGAATGCTCAAGAGCAATAGAAAATGCTAATCCAAAACTAGAATGAGAATAGGTGCACCCCAGCCTCTTACTTATACTTTTCCTTCTAATTCTCTGTTGAGTTAGGTTAACTCCCAGTGTTAATCTTCTATTCTTCTGTTGAGTTATCTTTTACTCCTTTATCCTTTTCCTTTCTTATGTCAACTTTAAAATATAACTTTTAACTTATTGACTTTCCCTTTAACTTTAATATTGCTTGGCTAAGGCAAGATAGACGGGAATATCACCCTATGTTTATAGCCTCAAAATTTGTTTCCTAATCCACAAGTATTAGATACAAGGGCTTAGGCTAATTTTTATAAATAAAAGATTGTTGTAAAATTCAACATTTTTTATATAATTTTCTAAATATAATATATGCAAAAGTAAATGTGGAGACAAAAGAAAAAATACTAAGTTACGAATTAACACAGATGAGACAGAATAACAATCGCTTATTTCATTCCAAGAAATCAAAAGAATTGTTCTCTTTACAAAACTCCTCGAGGGAGTTTGGACCAAAGTCAAACTTAGATGTCCCTGATGAAAACCATACCAACAGACTTCTGACATAAAGTAAAAACTGAACTTTAAAAGCTGGATCAACTTTCCATAGATTGTTGCCCACTCGAATCTGCACAATATTCTTTATCAGACATGAAATTTGATTCATAAACAGACAAGTCTACATAGACTATCAAAGACAAATCAACACCTCTGAAAACCAAGTGTTTGAATGATATAATTCAGCCTTGAATCTTGTTTTCTACAATAGGACCATGTTTTCATAAAAGAGAATTAGGCTTTGAATGAATTAAAGAATGAATGAAAATTGAACCGTCTCAATAAAACTCAAGAGAAAACCTTAGTATGATTTCTCCTTCTATTCTCCCCTTGCTCTTCCTTCTCTTTTTTCCTTTAAATAATCAAAATTAGTTGAAGTAGTTCAAATACTTATTTTAGTTAAGTTAACTAAAAATCAACTAACTTTTAGTTTAGGGGAATAATTAATATAATAATAATAAGGGTATTTAATAAATAATAACTAGTAGGTGGGACCCCTTGTGATTCCCTTTAGTTTCTTAACAAAAATAAACACAACTAGTCAATCAATCAAACACATCCCTCCTTGTGGCTCCCATCATCATTCTCATAATTTGAAAATTAATATCAATGATATTTTAAAACATATTCAAAAAATATAATATCCAAAACATCCAAAAATAATATGTTGTCTAAAAACTTCAGCAGTCAATTGTTCTCAACAATCAATAATAAAATATACTCAAAAACCATATTTGCCACTTTAGGAGGCAATTTTCCCTTTGTTGTTGTTGTATCCCTTTGACCTTTCTAAATTAGCCTTAGGCTATGTGGAGCCTTTAGGCTTGATCTCACTGATCACATGAGAGCAATCATCTCTCAAGTGCGTGTGGGATGAAACGGATTTGGTTGAATCACTTGAGGGAGAGGAGGGGGAAACAACAACTTTTTCTTTAACATGTGTATGATGGGCTTCGGTTTAGAGTCTCTTGCTTGCATTGGAAAACTGTACAGGTGAGTGTGCAGGGGAAAATTGGACAATTAGGTTAACTGGTGGAGGAGGAGCAGGTAGAGACAAATTGGGCCAACCACGATGTTGGGATATTGTTGGGTGAACAATCTCTTTCCATCTGTCATTTTCAGAGACTTCAGGTTGTAATGAGACATGAAGGGGGATAGGGATACTAGGGACATGATGGGGTTGGAAGGGAGGCCTTTATATCCTAGGTTGGACTACCCCTTGTCCAATCTAGTTGAAAAATCCATCTTGGAAGAGTTTGTTTAACTCTTGTGGATCTGCATCAAAATGTATCGAAAATCTAGGCCTTCTAGGGCCTCTATTCCAATTCCCTCTGCCCCTATTATTTCGGCCATGGCTTCCTCCATTGAAGAATCTCATACTATATGCAACATTTATTAGCAACTAACTTCTTAAACAAACCATACATGACATCTCTTTAAATATGAAACAAATTTTATCTCAACAACACATGAGACCCATGCAATCCAATCCATAAAAATCGTTTAATACTTGTTAATGAGCAGGGGGTGAATAAGGGCTATGTGATATCTGAGTGGGTTGGATTGAGTAGAAAAGTGATAAAATGAAAGGGATTTGATCATGATTAATGCTCAACAAATCATGTAAACAATCATCTGTGTTAACAAAATCATATCAACTGTGACCCATCTCCGTGTCATTCTTTAATTGTTGTAATACAAAGTTTCCATTTAATTTTAATTTAATTTTAAGAATAGGGCATGAAAAGTGAAACTGGGAATGTGAGGGGATTTGTAATGTGAAAAAAAGTGAGAGAATGACAGGGAAATTAATGGATATTGTTCATAAACCAAATTAAGTAATCAATAATCATAACTCTGTATTAAAATCAATCCAAAAAGCACTAACATTCATTGTTTCTCAATTGCGGGCCAAATTGTTTGTTGTTCCAATATTTAAATTTCCCAAAATTTCTCAATTCATAACAGTCTAAACAAAACAAACTTATAAACAAAACAAGATTTCCACTCAACAATCATGTTTAACAAAGCATTGATCCTTTATTTCTTTTCTTTCCTTTTTTAAAAAATAATAAAAAAAATGCACAACAATATGCTCAACATCCATCCCTGATAGTCCATTGTGCATCAAAATAATAATCAACATCAATTGTTACCAATTTACAATTGGACCTAATTAAAATATACACGTATCTGTTTTCAAAATTGAACAGATTTCCAAAATATACCCGATTATACAAAGTCTTCATCATATCAATCGACAATATCTTGCAATGAAACAATAGTCAACCAAAATATATAACCTGAGCCTTATCACCGTGGGTATCAATTTCTTTTAAAACCATTGGTAACTTGTATGATGATCCAATATAATGTATGAATTGAACATCACCAACTACACACAGGCATCATTTTTAAAACTGGCCATAATTCTAATCGGGCCTAACAAAAACACACAGGTGTTTTCAATTGAAAGCAATACCATGTTGGTAAAAACACAGTGAGTGAAACCATAATGAAAGAAGACATCTCTTGACTGTATGAAAGTGCATGTTTCCAATTGTAATTGTTTGATCAATTTTACCATAGAAGGACAAGACAAAGACTTAACGGAAAAAAAACCTTCATAACCATTTCAGTGATAAACCAATATTTGACAACGCAGAAGGTGATCGAAGGGATCAAAGACAGTTGGAAATCAAATCGAGTATGTCATAATCAAATGAAGGGAGACAACAAGAGTGCATTCATCTTTTAACCTTAACACAGAGAGCTAGAGGTCTTCCAAGACTTATCAACCACAGGCAAATACCTTTCGAAAAAGATACATCAGTGAGCCACACAATCTTCTTATTACTCCAAGCACTGAACGAGACCAAAGATTAACACCTGAGGAAAGAAAAAGGTAGGAAAATTATAGCCCAATGCACATAGTGTGCCTAACACTTGCAGAGGAGAGGAAAAGTTAATTGAATAGTAAATGTTATTAAAAGAACACGTAGAGATATAACATCTTTATCCATTTACTTAATAGTCGAACAACCTGAAAACAACACTAGTGAGGACGCATACATCCTTTTGACATAACACCGAGATATAACTTGTATCAACCGACAACCATATAGACACATATTAATGTTAGGTCCACCCAAGACTGGGTCTTGGGATACTTCGGTGAAAATACAATAAGAATTGGCCAACGACCATGACTCGGGGTTAGAAGAAATAACACAACAATTGTTGGCAATCCCTCTACGATTGGGTAAGGGTTACAATCATGATTGTGAGGGAATGAAACAACCAACGGTAATACACAGAATGAAACCCTCCATCATAACACAGAGCCATATGTACCACCATTCACTTATTATTCCACAAAGACCCATCACAATATTAAACTGACCGAGCAACTAGTTAAATGCACAACTTAAAAAACCTAATTCTTTATCTTGCAACCTGAAACATTTTACAGTCATCATAGAGAGATATAACACACATCTAAACAGTTGAAATTCTCAGGAACACATAGAATCCAATCATCACTGAGCAATTATTTGTTCATACAACATAGAATACTTCATGGATGGAGAAAAAAAGAATCATACCTGTAGAAAAGCGCTTAAAAGGGAGAGTTGGTCAAGCATTCTTCATTCCAAGAGCCTGAAATGTGGAGCTTCACAACCAACATATCAAAAAATGCAACAAAGGAACAATGCTAGGGTGATGGCCAATAGGGGGAGTATGGAGTGACGTGCAGTTAATGCACATCACTTCCATCATCCGGCCTATTCAATTTGAAGTAGGAGACAACCCACAAGCATTACATTCATCAATCAATTAAACCATGTATTCAATGCCAAACCATTTGAAATATGCGACAATATCCCTTGCATAGTGCACCAACCAATATCATTTACACGTTAACCCTTGCCATAATTCTATGCCATCATACATATTGCAATGCTATATGCACCCAATTTAAATCTAATGAAATTCACATAGCCCACTAACCAACCATAGTATAATAGTTAAGACTAACACTAATATGTTTTAACTTTTCCATTTGCATATAATCCTTTGTCATAGCTCAACATACAACTCCTTTCCCTTTAGGATTGTTTTTCACAGGTTTTTCTTTCTTAGTTTTGATTATGATATCACTAAAATATCTCTTGCATATATGTGGCTAGTTAATCAATCACAATGGTTAGTGAAATGGTTAAATCATAGCAACTGTAAATAACATGCTCCTCATAACCACAAAAAAAAATGTTTTGGATCGCAAAAAACATTCCACAAAAATGCTTCATCCACTTGTTACCATGTCAAAATGAAACCAAGACTGCATTGTCAACTAGGTAGGACTGTGTAGTCATCATCAAAACAAAAACAACAAAAATGTGTGATACGTCCTTCCTTGCACCTCTAGTCTACAATGGGGTCCCACCTACTAATATTATATTATTAGCATAGTTAAATAATAGGGCATTAGCAATACTTTACGGGAGGAATTCATGTTTACTATTTTAATCATCAACAACATTCTAGACACCTCACCACGTAGCTAACTATGTCCTCCTTCATTCCTTTCCAGAAGAATAAGGAATTAAGGTCTACCTTCATCTTCGTGACTCTAGGATGAGCCATGTACATTCATCTATGAGTTGTTCTTAAGATTAAACTCCTCAATTTGTCATTAGGAAGTACATAAATTTGTTTATTATACCTCATCAATTCTTCGTTTTCCAATGTATATCCTTCAAATTTTGGTACCAACATGGTGTCTTATTTGATATTCTCTTTAACCTCTTTATACCAGTCATCGTCGAACTGTATATTTAGAATATTTTCTCAAAGATTCATCTAAAGAGGTATTACTGAAAATATGTGTGGTCTCCGACTCAATGCATCTATCACTTTGTTCATTGTTCCTTTTATGTAAGTAATCTCAAAATTGTATTCGCTAAGAAATTATGACCAATGCCTTTGTCATGCATTCAAGTCATTTTGCATAAAAATGTGCTGCAAACCACAATGGTCGGTTTTTAGTTCGAATTTCCATCCAATCAGGTAGTGTCTCCACACTCTCAGGGAATACACAATGGCCAATAACTTCAAATCATGTGTTGCATAGTTCTCCTTATGCCTTCTTAATTTCCTTGAGATGTAAGAAATCACTCGACCATCTTGCATCAAGAATTTGCCTAAGCCTTCCTTGGATGCATTTTTGCATACAAAGAATTCCTCATCCACATCAGGTACTTTTAGTATTGGCATTGTTGTCAAAAACTCCTTTAGCCTTCGAAATGCTTTCGCACATTTCTCGGTCTCTACAAGCTTCTTGTTTTTCTTCTGCAATTTCATGATCAAATTTTCTATCTTTGAAAAACCTTCGATGAAACATCGATAGTATCCTTCTAAACCCATAAAGATAATTACTTCTGGTATGTTCATCAGTGCAGGGCATTCCATAATATCCTCTACCTTCATTGGATCCACAACAATGCCTTTGTCAGAAATAGCATGCCCTAAATAATGTATCCTCGATTGATAAACAAAGCATTTCGTCAGTTTCCCGTATAATTGTTTTTCTTATAAACACTGTAGTACCAAGCGAAAATGTTCGTCATGTTCTTTCTTCGTCCAATAATATGTCAATATTTCATCAATGAATACTTGAACAAACTTGTCCAAGTATTCATAGAACACCCCATTCATCCAAATCATGAATACCCCTGGGGCGTTTTTCATTCCAAACGGTAAAATGATAAACCCGTAATGTTTGAACCTCGTCTTGAAGCTGGTCTTAGGAATGTCTTCCTCTTTGATTTATAACTGGTGATATCATGATCTCAAGTCGATCTTTGAAAACATAGTCGCACCCTTCATTTGGTGAAACAAATCGTCTATTATTAGCAATGGATATTGGTTCTTGATCGTTTCCTTTTTCAATTGACGGTAGTCAATACAGAGTCTCCATGACCCATCCTTCTTTCGTATGAAAATAACAGGATCACCCCAAGGTGACACACTTGGACGTATAAGTCCTAGGTCCAACAACTCCTTTAGTTGCATTTTCAACTCCTGTAACTTGGGGGTTGACATATGTTAAGGCGTTCTTGCTATCAGTTTAGTTCCAGGTTTCAAGTCTATGGTAAATTCCATCTCTCTTTCAGGCGGAAAATATGGTAACTCTTTTGGGAACACGTCTGCAAACTCTCGTACTACTGAAATTTTTTCTAATCCTTCTGCCACACCCTTTTCGTTCAATGCTAATATTTCATATATCTTTCATCCTTTACGCATGATCTTCTGTAGCTGTAGTGAAGAAATGAACCTTAAGGAAACTCCTCAGTTTTTTCCTATAATCACTCGTCTTTGACCCTCATCATCGGTTAAACTTAATTGTTTCATCTTACAGTTGAGTAGCGCATCATGCGATTCCAACCAATCCATACCGATCATGATGTCATAAGATCCTAATATCGTGACATACAGGTTGGCCTTCGTTACAAAATCTCCCAGGTTGAGGCTACAGTACGTAACCTTTCCTCCATCCTTCTGCTTGGCACTCGAAGCCATTTCCACATAGCTAAAATCGTCATGTTCGACTGCCTTTACCTTAATTATTTTTAGTGCTGCACCAGAAATAAAACTCTTTGTAGCACCAAGATCTATCAAAATACTAAATTTCTAGTCAGTCATGGTACCTGACGTCTCAAGCACAGTAGACTAGTGCTCGGCCTAGAGGTTATTCACCATTTCATGAATCCGGTGGGCCTTACCCAAATATCCAATGGTATTGTGTCTGGATGACCTAGCTGCTCTATCCCTCTCAACCGGATAGTCTATTGGTAATGTGTCTCCCTACATGTCCAGCATCTGGTCTTTGGCTGAGTACTCCTGGTCCCCGAAGTAGAAGTTGCAGGCCTACCAACCTGAAATCTGGGTTTGTTTTCTTGAACATGCCTAAAATGTTGTTGTTGTCGGTGACGTTGAGGTTGATGATGTGGTCCTCTATAGGGAGTTTGTTGCTAAGGATTCAGTCATCGTGGTGTCACGAATGTGGATCCTCTTGGCGTGTCTCGGTACCCTGATGGATGTCTAATTGGAGTTTGATGTTGCTAGGCACCAGATGTCGCTTTTCCCGTCAGTCTCATAGGAGTCCTTCCCTGACCCTCGCTGATCAACTCTTCCTTAGCTATGAGGGCCTTCTGGACTGCATCGTGCAACGTTTGAGGAATTAGGATACTCACCTTTGCACAAATGATGATGTTAAGGCCAAACACAAACTTGTTGTCCTTGAGATTCTCGGTTTTCATATGTGGAGCATACCTAAGCACCTCCATGAATTGAGCCTCATACGCGGGCACCATACAACCACCCTGTCATAAGGCGTTGAACTCATTGAGATGGCACTCAATGAATTCCTCTAAAAAATTCTTCGATGACCATGTTCAGTTGTGGTAGGAGTGTATTCCACCATAGAAGAGCTCTCCCCTTCAACTGAAATATCGTTATTCAAACTTTCATGTTGGAGGTGTAGTCACGAAGTGAAAAGCACATCACCATGTTCTCCAACCATGCCTCGGTAGCTATGTCATCCATGGCACCCATGAACTCGAGAAACTTAACCTTCTCAAGTTCTCTATGAACGCTACCAGTACCGGCTAGGGCATGTTGTGGACCCTTAGGAGGTACAGGCGCCCTGGCCTCCTCTCTATCTAATCAGTTAATCAAGGTCTCAGACATCCTCTAAAAGGACCTCATGAACCCAACCACATTTCCCACAATAATATTCTCATGTCCAATAACCTTTTCTTCTCCTTGGGGGTTAGACCCCTCTAGCGTGGATGCTACTTTAGACGTCGCACCTCCTCTCCTAGTACCACATCGTCTGCCTCCACGACATCCTCTAACAATGATTACCTGCAAGGACACCATTCAATTTAATTAGCGAGAAGTTATTAATCAAGTGTTTAATACAATGGAAGGCATAATGATCCCAAGTCACGGGGTTGAACCTGCTCTAATACCATATGTAACGGCCCCTCCATTATGATTAGGAAAAACAAAGAACAATAGGTAATTTTTTTTTTAAGAATTAGAAAATTAACGTCAACAAATAATTCATAGAAGTGCATAATAAAACGACATCATAATTAAAATAATTACAAGCGACTCATCGTCGTAATCAATAACCATGCAACCAATGCATCAACATAAAATATTAGCGGCACATAGTCAATGCATCAACATAATTAATACCTACACATAATCAACACATCATAACATTTAGATAATGACACATAATCAAGAAGTATCATAAATGGTGATGCAATATCAACTCATCACGATCAACTGGAATCATCAATACTTTTATTTGATCAACTCGTCACATAAACATAACATAAATAAACTACCCGCCCAACCTACCCTACAAGGTTAGGACGTCCAAGACACATAAGCAATGCTCAGGCCCAAGATTCATCTCATTGATTTTGACCATTTAAGGTCTCAGGGTTGGCGATTGTTATAAGGAACAAGGAGGTATCTAAATCTCACTAAAATAATCAAGTCAAAATTCAATAGATCAACAATCAATCTCACTTATCAAGTAATCAAGGAGCAAGAGAAATATAATTACTAAATCAATCAAATTCGATACTATTTTAATGGTGCAAGATAATATAATATTAAAACGATCATACATCAACATTGTTTAGTGGCGCAATAGAATATAAATATTAAAATGATCATACATCAACATCGTTTAATGGCGCAATATAATATAAATATTAAAATGATAATACATCAACATAGTTTAGTGGCACAATAGAATCTAAATATTAAAACAATCATACATCAACATTGTTTAGTGGCGCAATAGAATCTAAATATTAAAGCGATCATACATCAACAATTTTTAGTGTCACAATGGAATATAAATATTAAAATGATCATACATCAACATTGTTTAGTGGCGCAATAGAATCTAAATATTAAAGAGATCATACATCAACATTGTTTAGTGGTGCAATGGAATATAAATATTAAAACGATCATACATCAACATAGTTTAGTGGCGCAATAGAATTTAAATATTAAAGCGGTCATACATCAACATTGTTTAGTGGAACAAAGGAAATCAATCGCTTAATCATTTATTCATTAACATTTTTCCAAGGCGCAAGGGAATCTATTTCGAATTGGTTTGCCAAATCCTTGAACATGAAAGTTAATATCTTCAAAAATAGCATGCCAATGAGTTCACATGGTTATCATTTTTTTATCCCACTTGTCTCTTTTTAGGGGATCCAAAGGTGAAATTTAGGCTCCCAAAGTGATCATGAACAACCCTTATTTCTCTACAAGTATTCATGTAGGAATTCCGCGAGTAAAGGGTAGTACAAGTTATATGTATCTCATTCATATTGGTCATAATAACAACATAAATAAGATGGCTCCAAGGCTGGACGCAAATACATTATTGCACCATTCTAAAAGAGTAATGAACCTTAAAAATAAAACTAAAATATGTGTCCATATAACTATAATACACTCTACATAAGTTAAAAATGAGGATAAGTAGTGATTTACGAGAGAACTGAGAATAAGAAGTAATGTATAGTGAAAAATTTCAGAAACTAAATACTCCAATGTGTAGAGAACAAATAAATACACACTCTAAAAACGATATGGAAAATGGACTCTTTAGCAATGCCATTTAAGCCCATAAGAAGGAGGTATCATAAGGGTAAAGACATTCTCACAATCCATAAATCATTGAGTGAGACAAGGGTAACTTAGATTGCAAACGTTGGGCAAGGAAAACACAGCCTAGATGTAGATTCGAACACAAAGATAAATCTCTTGCGACACTACCATTTGAGGGGAGGGAAAATGCATTCTAGGTTTAAAACAAAACTCAGATATTAAAACACAGAGAGTAATATTTCCATAAAAAACGCAGAGAGTAATCTCCCCATCAAATGCAAAGAGTGATCTCCCCATCAAAACGTAGAGAGTAATCTCTCCATAAAAACATAGAGAGTAATTATCTCCATGAAAACGCAGAGAGTGATCTCCCATTAAAATGAAGAGAATGATCTCTCCAATAAAAATGCAGAGAGTAATTCTCCCCATGAAAATGCAGAGAGTGATCTCCCATTTAAAACACAGAGAGTGATCTCTCCAATAAAAACGCAGAGAGTGATTCTCCCCATGAAAATGCAGAGAATAATCTCCCATTAAAAACACAAAGAGTGATCTCTCCAATAAAAACACAGAGAGTAATTCTCCCCATGAAAATGCAAAGAGTAATCTCCCATTAAAAATGCAGAGAGTGATCTCTCCAATAAAAACACAGAGAGTGATTCTCCCCATGAAAACATAGAGAGTGATCTCTCCAATAAAAACACAGAGAGTGATCTCTCGAATAAAAACGCAGAGAGTGATTCTCCCTATGAAAAAATAAAAAGTGATCTCCAAATAAAAACACAGAGAGTGATCTCTCCAATAGAAACACAGAGAGTGATCCCTCCATTAAAAACACAGAGAGTGATCCCTCCATTAAAAACACAGAGAGTGATATCTGCAATAAAAATGCAGAGAGTGATCCCTCCTTTAAAAACACCGTGAGAATCTCCCCATGAAAAATGAAGAGAGTTACCAATGTTGGGTGATTCATATATAAGGAAAAATGCAAAGGGATTCAAGGGATGAAGGCATGGAGAAAATGCAAAAGAGGGGAAACATCCTTGTTCCAAACGCAGAAGAATTCAAGGGATGAAGGCAAGGTTAAATTAGTGCATATAAAACACATAGGTAAAAATTTATCATCGGGAGACTGGGTGTTGATGTTCTACCAGAATTTTGCACAAGAAAAAAGCAGTCCAGTTTCAATATAATAACCAGAGATCCATTACCACTATCAACAATTCTACAACCATGTATACAGTAAAAATTGAATACAATTCAAACCCCAAATGAAAATATCATGACTTGCAAAGATAGGATTGATGACGATCCTTGGTGAACAATGGTTCGTTCCTTCGTTCCCTTGCTAACCGTTGAGACTTCATTGGTACCTCCCAGCCAATGCTAGGGGTACTCTTCTTCCTCCTTGTCTCCCTTATCCCCCCAAGATGCAAAGGGGCCATGCACAAACACATCCATAAATTCTTTATCTCCCACCTCACCTTGCAAGGTAGAGTCACCACTCTCTCTCAAGCTGGGTATCCCAACTCTCACAAGTAAAACCAGTCAGAATTTCTGCAGCATAACCTTACTCATAACCAGTGTGATCCATCTCTCAACTCAACCATTTTTTTATAGAAATTTCCCATAACTCATCCCCACTTGCACATTTAATTCTCTTTTTAATTAAAATAATTTAGAATTATCTCCCCCGTACACTTGTCACCCTCACCCCCATTTGCACAATTAAATCCACATTTTATTTTAATAAAAATTAATTTCCCTCACCCATCATAAAATCACGCTCCTAAAATCACTCCTAGTTGTCCCTTTATTCCCTTTATTCCCAATTAATGACCGACACCTTTCTAAAACTGAGTTGATTTAAAATATGAATCTTCTCCTAGTTATACTATTGTTAACTAGACTCTAGATTCCTTTCTATGTGTACCCTTTCCTTTAGATTTTTCCCAATTTTTACCTTAAATTTGAATTTGGTAATTACTTGCACAATTGTGTATTAAATCACTCTTTAGATTTATTTTATTTTCCTTGACTTCTTAAATTGATTTATTTCATCCCCTCATTATTTAATTTATAAAATTAGTTTTTTTCTTCTCACTAACTTAGACTTAGGCTTAATTAAATTTTTATTTACAAAGGCTTAGAACCTTAGGGATTATGATTAATAAATCAATTCTTTAATTGATTAATTAATTCGGTAGTGCTCAAGATTTTACAAGTTTTAACAATTTCTCAAAGTTTTCTAGGCCACCTAGATTCATTGACTCAAATTTTAAATTCCGTGAAGTTCCCTTCAAGATGCACACTGTGCTACAAGGGTGTCACTCGTCTTTGATTCAAATTTTTTAATTACGCAACATGCCCTTCAAGACGCACTCCGTTCTCCAAGGGTGCCACTCGCCTTTGACTAGTTTTGGTAGCTGTCCAACCCTTGGAGTCAATACTCCATTTAGGCGAACTTGTGAGAGACTAAGGGCTTCTAAGGAATAAGGACCCTACCTTATTGTGTGCCCCTTAGAAATATTTGTGAGCGACTGTCTCAGTCTTCCCTCACTACATCGTGGACCTCTCGAACTAAGTAATTGTTAACCTACAATTTGAGTCATGGCAGGAGTGCTAGAAGGATTTGTCATGGATGCTACCACACCTCTCCCTCAATATTTGGTCTATGTGCATGGCCCCTTTACTCCTTATGTGAGTCACATTAGCAAGAAATTGTTAGCCTGCATCCATCAACGAAACATTGTCAAAGGTCCATAAACAACATCATAATATAATCTATCATATGTCACATATGCATAAATGAAATACTCAAACCAATACAATCCACTCCCTAACTCAATCCAGAGTCAAAGGAGGTCCAGTGATGCCATCAACATCCTCAATATGTCAAGTGTCCTGCACACTCAGGGGAAAATCGTCAATATCATTTGTCAATACATAGATATCATACAACATAAATCATAATCCATCAACATCATCATAGGAATCCATAAGTGAAACAGACAACCATATACTAAAATCGGATCACTTGCATGCAAGTGTCCTCAAATAATAAGTCAATAACATGTGCTCGCAAGAGCGGGATGTTACATACACCCCCTCTTGTTTTAAAATTTGTCCCAAAGTTGTACAGTATATAAATGCAATAAATAAAGAATCTAAAAATATCTAAATGTCTAACTATCAAATAAATATGGAAATTGTTGGTGCATAGCATATGCTTCCTCCCAGGTAGCCGAGTGTGGACTATAATTGTCCCATTGGACCTTGACCTGATCGACTGTTCGACATCGTAGTTGTCAAATGATATGGTCTAGAATGTGGATTGGCTCTGTCGTGACTGCACCCTCATTCAACACCTGCAAGGAACTCATGTCAATCACATGTGAAGGATCACTAACATAGTGTCTCAAAATAGATACATGAAAAACATCATGCATACGCCTCAAAGAATTAGGCAAGGCTTGATCCGTAGGATCTTTTAATGACTATTGTTGAGTTTTAATTTTGCATGCATTAATTATCCAATTGAGAAGCTTAATGAAAGAATGAGGAAAAGAGAGGAATTATGAAAACCATATACACATATGTAGATCTGAAATGAAGTAATAAACAACAAACCATAACGCAAGAATTGATAATGGAGTTCGGCACAATGTTGCCTACATCTCCAGGCCTTTGTCTCTGTGGGGGAGGCTTCTTTATTTCTGTTAAAAAGCTCAAAAATACCTCACAGCAGTGCCAATTGGCTACAAAACTGATCTGGTCATGTTCTTCCAGATCTCTAGAACCCTGCAAAGAAAACGACACGCAAAACGGACGTCCGGAGCTCCTAGAAATGGCCCGCAAGCGTCTGCTCCTCAATAGATTCCCTGCATAAAAATGGCTTTGGCTTGGCTTCCCTTCAACATAACTCTACTCTGACTGTCCTCCATGGCCTCAAACAAGCCTAGTTTTTATAGATCTGAAGTTGGTTATCCATCCCCAACTTCCTCCCAAAATTTGGGCTCCAAAAATACCCAATATCTCCCAAAAATGGAGAAAATCTATTAATAACAGGCTCAATATCAAATAAAATCCAAAAACTTAACAAAAAATCCACTTTGCAATAATAATATGGGCGCAGCCCCCTTTTGGTGCACTCCTGTTCATATGGGATACGACCATGTGGCCGAGCGCTCCATCTGTTGTGCGCTGGCCCCCTGTCCCTAGCTCCTGGTCTTCGGCGTGGTCATAGGACCGGGGCTAACAACCGTAACCCTCGTTCCCTTTCCATTTGGTTAGGTCCGGATCTTGTGGGATTCCCTGTGACCTGTGGCTAGTCCCTATCCGCCAACTCCCCGCGGTCGTGGTCATGTGGTAATGTTTGTTGAACCGTGGGCTGGGGCTAAGCCCAAGCCCTTTCCGCCTCCAACCGAACCTTACATCAAATTTAAATATAATGCATGTTGTATAGTTAATAAGAACTACTAGTGTCCTGGGTGGTTAGCCCGGTCTTGCCAGTCCATTTCCCGGAGGAGAGGTCGGGGGTTCGTCCCCGGTGAAACCATAAAATTTTACATAAACCACGAACCAACCATAGGGTGCCACATGGCAGCCCATGACTGGGCCACGTGGCACATCAACAACCAAACAAAAACTGCCAAGTGTTGAATGTTGACTCATCCATGTGCCTGCCACCTTTCATCGTACCTACCCAGTCACTACCCTGTCAGCCTTGCCACGTGTCTGCCACATCAACCTATGTCACGTGTCACCCTTACAGTGGTGACACATGTCACCCTTTGACTGGTCCAATTGTCTGTCGTATGCCACATCACTTGCCACCTGTCATCTCTAGGAGTTTCCATGTCAGTTATACGACCGTACGGCCTGTATAGTCAGCCTGCCATGTGGCACTATATGGACTATACAGTCATCCCCCTTTTTTTTTGCCTATTTGGGTTTTCGGATAGAACACGATATATTTCACATACGAAGCCCGTTTGACGAAGTAAATATATGGATGAAATCAGGAAGACGAGACGGATGCAAGGGCGCTGGTTTCATCGGATTCCGAGCACTTTCATTTTTGAGCCTTTTTTAGCCCTGTCAGGCTTCTGGATCCGATTCTGGATCACACCTCCCCACTAAAAGACCTTTTGGTCCCCAAAAGGTTACTGACCAGTCAACAAGCTCGGGATAGGCCACCTGGATTGTCCTCTGTCTCTGAATTTTGTCCTGTGCACCTGTCTCATCAAGATCAACTGTAACACAATCATGACAACTGACAGTATATTGTTAGCCATTTGAACCCTGTTACATCTTATTGAAGTCACTATCATCCATGTAGACAACATTACTAATGATAGAATCAAAAAGACGACTACAAATGAGCTGACATACTTGTAATATTTGCACGACATGAGCTTATCTTGAAGCAACTTATGATTGATTTTCCATTCAACAATCATTTCTTGTTCTTGCTTAAGATCGATTACTTCATTTGAAACAATCATTGGTTTTTTTCTTTCTTGCACTGCCTTATTTAATTGTTTCATTGTTTGAAGTGTTTTATTTGCTTTAACATGATGAGCATGAACCACATAATCGTGACCTGCTTTAGTGAATTGATATTGATTCTTTGTCCTGTAGAAGATTGCCTTACGATCATATAAATATGGACTACCTAAGACCATTCCACATTCTCTTAACGGCACTACATCACATGTTACTTCGTCCACATACTTAGATGAAATTTCAAATTTGATTGTGCACTACTTTGTTATGTGCATTTGATGATGATTTCTTATCCATTTAAGTGTGTAAGGCTTATGATGTAGTTGTGTTTTTAACCCCAATTGCTTAACCAATTCTTCTGAGATTAGATTAGATTGAGATCCACTGTCGATTAATGTGTCTATCTTAGTGTGTTGCATGATTACCCTTATATGAAACAAGTTGTTTATACAATCAATGTCTTCACCAATTTTACCTCTCATACCAACCAATGAAATCTTTGATTCATCACCTGAATCCGATCCCAAGTCTGTGGGTTTTGTTGTCGTTGCCACTGTTTGTGTTCCCTTCTTTTCCTTGAACCACTTTGGCCTCTTCTCGGGATGCAACTGCCAACATCTGTCCTCAGCGTGTCCCTCTTTATTGCAATGTTTGCAAGAGGGCTTTCCTTCCTTCCTTGTCACCGCATTTGCATTCTTGCCATGCCTTTACCTCTTGTCCTCTTTCCTTGAAGACGATGATTCCCCTAACACACCTGCTTTCCCTGCTTCAATATACGTTGCTTGAACATAAACCTCATCAAGGTTAGTGGGTCCAAACATGAAAACAGTGTTTCTAATATGCGCAGGTAAACCTCTTATATACTTCATAAGAGTTTCTTGTGTTTGTAAAGGGATATCTAACATTAATGCCATTTTTCGAAATCCATCGGTGTATTCTTTCACTGTTTGTCCTTTTCTTAGTTTTAAAGATTTCCATTCAATTAATGTTTTTTCTTTATAACCCAAAGGATATAATTGTTTCCTAAGTGCCAAAATGAAACTCTTCCATGATGGAAATACATTACCCACTTGTTGTGTTCCCTTTTGCAGTTTTCTTTGCCACCAGATGAGAGCTATACTTGCAAGTCTCAAAGATTCCAACTTGATTTGTGTGGCCTCATCTTTGATATGTTGCACACTGCAGTATACCTCCATATTCCTGATCCAATTGTCAAGTTTTTTCTGCATTTACTTCACCATCATATATGGGCAACTCAAATTTGACATCAAGTTTTAACAATGGCATTTCATTCTTATTCTTACGAACATTTTTCTTTGCATTAGATTTAGAACTTGAACTTGAAGAAGAAGGAGAAGAAGGAGGTGTTGATGGAGGTGAAGGAGGAATCTGTGGATGGTCCTCTTCCTCTTCACTTTTTCCCTTTGAAGATTCACCCAAAACTGGTCTCTTTCGTTCCAAGTAATCCTCGTACAAAACTTTCACCATCTCCGACATAGCAAGGAATGTTTTCCGGAACTCTTTCTCATCTTGAGAAATCCCTTCTTTCGATGCCATCTTCTTGCTGTGAGAAGATCTCTTTCTCAATCCAATTAATGGATTCTATGCAACAAGCTCGCCTTCACCACGTTGTATCTTTTCCCTAGTTAACATGCAAAACTCAAATCCAAACGTCAACTAGCTCTGATACCACTTGATCCGTAGGATCTTTTAATGACTATTGTTGAGTTTTAATTTTGCATGCGTTAATTATCCAATTGAGAAGCTTAATGAAAGAATGAGGAAAAGAGAGGAATTATGACAGCCATATACACATATGCAGATATGAAATGAAGTAATAAACAACAAACCATAACGCGAGAATTGATAATGGAGTTCGGCACAATGTTGCCTACGTCTCCGGGCCTTTGTCTCTGTGGGGGAGGCTTCTTTATTTCTGTTCAAAAGCTCAAAAATACATCATAGCAGTGCCAATTGGCTACAAGACTAATCTAGTCATGTTCTTCCATATCTCTAGAACCCTGCAAAGAAAACGGCATGCAAAACGGACATCCGGAGCTCCCAGAAATGGCCCGCAAGCGTCTGCTCCTCAATAGCTTCCCTGCATAAAAATGGCTTTGTCTTGGCTTCCCTTCATCATAACTCTGCTCTAACAGTCCTCCATGGCCTCAAAAAGGCCTGGTTTTTATAGATCATAAGTTAGTTATCCATCCCCAACTTCCTCCCAAAATTTGGGCTCCAAAAATACCCAATATCTCCCAAAAATGGAGAAAATCTATTAATAACAGGCTCAATATCAAATAAAATCCAAAAAATTAACAAAAAACCCACTTTGCAATAATAATGTGGGCACATCCCCCTTTTGGCGTGCTCCTGGTCATATGGGATACGGCCATGTGGCCGGGCGCTCCACCTATTGTGCGTTGGCCCCCTGTCCCTAGCTCCTGATCTTCAGCGTGGTCATAGGACCAGGGCTAACAACCATAACCCCAACGCCCTTTTCGTTTGGTTAGGTCTGGGTCTCATGGGATTCCCCACGACCTGCAGCTAGTCCCTATCTTCCAACTCCCCACGGTCGTGGTCATGTGGTAATGTTTGTTGAACCATGGGCTGGGGCTAAGCCACAACCCTTTCCGCCTCCAACCGAACCTTACATCAAATTTAAATATAATACATGCCATATAGTTAATAAGAACTACTAGTGGCCTGGGTGGTTATCTCGGTCTTTCCATTCCATTTCCTGGAGGAGAGGTCGGGGGTTCAACCCCGGTGAAACCAGAAAATTTTACATAAACCACGAACCAACCACAGGGTGCCACGTGGCAGCCCATGACTGGGCCACGTGGCACATCAACAACCAAACAAAAACTACCAAGTGTCAAATGCTGACTCATCCATGTGCCTACCACCTGTCACCGTACCTACCCAGTCACTGCCCTGTCATCCTTGCCATGTGTCTGCCACATCATCTTGTGCCACGTGTCACCCTTACAGTGGTGACACGTGTCACCCTCTGACTGGTCCAATTGTCTGTCGTACGCCACATCACCTACCACATGTCATCTCTAGGAGATGCCATGTCATATGTATGGTCGTACGGCCTGTACATTTATCCTTCCACGTGGCACTGTACGGACTATACAAATTGTACAGTCATCCCCTTTTTTTTTACATGTTTGGGTTCTCGGACAGAATGTGATATATTTCACATACGAAGCCCGTTTGATAAAGTAAATATATGGTCGGAATCAGGAAGACGAGACGGACGCAATGGCGTTGGTTTCGTCAGATTCTGAGAACTTTCATTTTTGAGCCTTTTTGAGCCCTGTCAGGCTTCTGGATCTGATTCCGGATCACTAGTTGATAGGCCACGAGCCCCTTCCTTTCCACAACTTCGAAGGGTCCCACAAACCTAGGAGATATTTTAGCACCCTTTAAAAACTTGATCGAACTTGTGTGCGGTTTCACCTGCAAGAAAACTAGATCGCCAACTTCATAATTACGGTCAACGTGATGCGCATAGGCATAACTCTTATGTTGATCTTGTGCTTCTTTAATATTTTTTCTTCTCGCTTGCATTTTTTCTTCAATTTATTGGATCGCTTCTGGTCCAACTAGGACCCTATCATCAAGTCGATCCCAACTCAATGACATCTAACACAGTCACCCATAAATAAACTCAAATGGGGCCATATTAATGGTTGTTTAATAGTTGTTGTTGTACGCAAACTCTACCAGTGGAAAGAACTCTTCCCAACACTTGTGTTGGTCCATCACGTACATACGCGACATATCTTCTAGAATTTGGTTTGTTCTTTCTATCTTCTTGTCTATATCAGGGTGATATGTTGTGCTAAAGTTTAGTTTTGTCCCCAACACCTCTTGGAAACTGGTCCAAAAACGTCCTGTGAACACTAATCTTCTATCGGATATGATCCTTTTAGGAACACCATGTAATATCAC
This sequence comes from Picea glauca, assembly GCA_000966675.3. Classification (NCBI taxonomy): domain Eukaryota; kingdom Viridiplantae; phylum Streptophyta; class Pinopsida; order Pinales; family Pinaceae; genus Picea; species Picea glauca. The sequence goes on from JZKD02S1638658.1 coordinate 461,523, forward strand.
AATATCGCTGATAAAAACTCTAGCTATGTCTGGCACCTGTTACATTGTCCGCACATGAATAAAATGTTCACTCTTCGTCAGAGTGTCAACTACCATGAAAATTGAGTCATTCCTCCTTGTCGTTAGTGAAAATCCAAGAATAAAGTCCATCGAAATGACCTCCCATTTCAATTCTAGAATAACAGGTGGTTGTATTAATCATGTTGGATGTCTATGTTCAACCTTCACTTGCTAACATTCTAGACACCTCGCACGTAGCTAACTATGCTCGCCTTCATTCCTTTCGAGAAGAATAAGAGCTTAAGGTTTGCCCTCATATTTGTGACTTTGGGTTGAGCCATGTATGCTGCTCTATGAGCTTCTCTTAAGATCAAACTCCTCAAATTGTTTTTAGGTGGTACGTAAATTCATTTATTATACCTCATCAATTCGTCATTGTCCAATGTATATACTTCAAATTTTGGTACCAAAATGGTGTTTTGTCTGATATTTCCGTTGACCTCTTTATATCATTCATCGTCGAACTGTATAGTTAGAATATTTTCTCGAAGATTCGTCTGAAGAGGTATCACCGAAAATATGCGTGGTCTCTGACTCAATGCATCTGCCACTCTGTTCATTGTTCCTTTTATGTAATTAATCTCAAAATCATATTTGGTAAGAAATTATGGCCAACGCCTTTGTTGTGTGTTCAAGTCACTTTGCATAAGAATGTGCTGCAAACCACAATGGTCGGTTTTTATTTCAAATTTTCGTTCAATCAGGTAGTGTCTCCACACTCTCAAGGCATACACAATGGCCAATAACTCCAAATCATGCATTGTGTAATTATCCTCATGCCTTCTTAATTTACTTGAGATGTAAGTGATCACTCGATCGTCTTCCAGCAAGACTCTGCCTAAGCCTTCCTTGGATGTGTTTGTGCATACCAAGAAGTCCTCATCCACATTGGGAAATTTTAGTATTGGCATTATCGTCAATAGCTCCTTGAGACTTCGAAATGCTTTCACGCATTTCTCGGTCCATACAAACTTCTTTTTTTTCTTCTGCAATTATGTGATTGAATTTTCTATCTTCGAAAAACCTTCGACGAACCGTCGATAATATCTTGCTAAACCCATAAATCTACATACTTCTAGTACATTCATTGGCGCATGCCATTCCATAAGAGCCTCTACCTTTGTTGGATCCACAATGATGCCTTTTCCAGAGATAACATGCCCTAAATAATGAATCCTCGATTGATAAAAATAAAATTTCTCAGTTTCCCGTATAATGTGTTTTCTCGTAAACATTGTAGTACCAAGCACAAATGTTCGTCATGTTCTTTCATTGTCCGAGAATATATCAATATGTCGTCAATAAATACTTGAAAAAAATTGTCCAAGTATTCGCGAAACACCCCATTCATCCATCTCATGAATACCCCTGGGGCGTTTATCAGTCCAAATGGTAAAATGGTAAACTCGTAATGTTCAAACCTCATCTTGAAGGTGGTCTTAGGAATGTCTTCCTCGTTGATATGTAACTGGTGATATCTTGATCTCAAGTTGATCTTTGAAAACACAGTCACACCCTTCAATTGGTCAAACAAATCATGTATTCTTGGTAATGAATATTGGTTCTTAATCGTTGCCTTGTTCAATTGACGATAGTCAATACAGAGTCTCCACAACCCATCCTTATTCCATATGAAAATAATAGGCGCACCCCAAGGTGACACACTTCGACGTATAATTCATAGTTCCAACAACTCCTTTAGTTTTATTTTCAACTCTTGTAACTCAGGGGTTGACATCTGATAAGTCATTCTTGTTATTGGTTCAGTTCTAGGTTTCAAGTCGATGGTAAATTCCATCTTTCTTTCGGGTGGAAAACCTGGTAACTCTTCTAGGAGCATGTCCACAAAATCTCATACTATCAGAAGGTTTTTATAATTCTTTCACCACTCCCTTGTCGTTCAACGCTAATACTTCATATAGATTTCATCCTTTGCACATGCTCTTATGTAGCTATAGTGAAGAAATTAACCTTAATTAAACTCCTTGGTTTCTTCCTACAATCACTCGTCTCTGACCCTCATCATCAGTCAAACTCAACCATTTTGTCTTACAGTTGAGTATCACATCATGTGATTTTAACCATTCCATACCTATCACGACATCATAAGATCCTAATATCATGATGTACAGTTTGGCCTTCATTACAAAATCTCCCAGGTTGAGGCTACAGTTCGTAACGTTTCCTCCAACCTTTCCTCTAGTGCTTAGGTAGTCAGGTAGTATGGCTAAGGGAGCGGTCTAGCCTCCTTAGTTGGTACCTTGAGATATTGGGCCGAGTACTATTGTTGGACCTAACACGTATAACAAAGAGTTATAGCATAGGGAAAACCCTTGTCTGTAGAAACCCTGAATATCCTACAGAACATACAAGATCTATTGCCACACAACTAGGCCTTCTTCATTCTAGTTGCTAAATTACTACACATTTATTCATGTTAATCATTTGGGCATTCTAGGATTTAAAAAAAAGGAGTATAGTGGTCTCACCAACACACTTATTTGGGACCTATCCCACTGGGTTCCTCTCTTCACCCCAATTCCAGTGATATCTATCTTTTTTAACATAATTTTTGTTGTGGACCTGACCCGTCTCTGACACCCTTATTTGGCTCTTATCCCTTTGGATCCCCCTTTTATCCTTGATCATAGTGGTACCTATCATTTGACACCCTTTTTTCTCCGTGGTCCCACCCACCCCTCCAGACCCCTTTTATTTCCCCTATACCATTTTCTTGCTCCTTTGTCCAAATTACTACCACATGAGCCCAATAACTCAATGCCTTGATTGCTAACAACCACCAACACAAGGAAGACATCAAGCATATTAGTGCAAACATTAGCTCCATCAATTCAACTATTGAGATCCTCAAGGACCAATGTTCCCACATCAAAGACCTCAAAGAACACTTATTGGGTTGTTCCCAGAACCTTTCCTCTTCTGAACAACCATCTTATCAAGATGACCATGACTCTTCCCATTACCAAGGCCCTCATACTACCCACTTTTCTCGAGACCTCCTCCCTCCTATAATTGAGGTGAACAAATTTGATGGATCAGATCCTACAGGATGGGTCACCCAAATGGAACATTATTTCTCTTTGCATGGCATTACTGATGATTTAGCCAAACTTCGATATGGTGTCCTACATCTCGATCTGGAATGATGGAAATGGTGGAAATGGAGAAAAAAGGCACGCCAAAGGTATCTTGGTTCGATACAGTTTGTGGCCAAACTTTATGACCTCTTTGACTTTGACACCCACCATTTAGGCCATTTGACCAAGTTAAAGCAGTTTGGGACAGTGGAAGACTTTATTTTCGCATTTGAGCACTTGGCTTTCATAATGGAGTGCATGTCAGATGCTTTCTTTAGGGAATGCTTTATCGGTGGCCTCAAATATGAAATTTGTGCCCATGTCCGCATGGCACACCCCCAGACTTGGTTGGAAGCTACTCAATGATCTAAGGAAGCCCAATAGATTGTGTCCTCCCAAAACTGCAAACCCTCCTTTCCTCCTTTCCCTAAACCCATCATTTTTTCCCTCTTGCACCTCCCCTCAATATCCATAAACTAACCAGGGCTAAAATGGTTGAACGTCAACTCAAGGATCTTTGTTATAACTGTGATGAAAAATATTTTTCCGGGCACAAGTGTAAGGAACAAAATATTTTTATGGATATGACTTAGGATCTTTCTGAAGAAGATGTTGTTATTCTACCTATGGAGGAACTACCACCACCTTCTAACCTCACCCCACCCTCTGACCCACCATACGCTGACCTGGTGATTTCACTTAATGCCCTCACTGGCTTCTATGCTCCCTAGACTCTCAAATTAATTGGTTACATCAAAAATAGAAAATTCATCATCCGTGTGGACAATGGTAGCACCCATAACTTTATTCATCGCTGCATTTCCCAAGAAGTCAATTGTTACATCCCTTTCATCAATAATTTTCAAATCATGATTGCCAATGGTGGTTGCATGAAATGTGGGGGATGATGTGAAAATGTGTGACTCCAAATTGGTCAGTATCACCTGAAATCCCATATGTTTGTTACAGACATGGGTGGTTGTGACATTGTTCTTGGTGTTGAATGGTTACGCACTCTAGGCCCCATTCTCATGGATTTTAAGGACTTAACCATGCAATTCCAATAGGAGGGACAACAGTATAAGTTCCAAGGCATCACCGCATGCTCCCCTGAGATCATCAGTTCCCATCGCATGGAAAAGCTCCTCAAAAAAGGTCATTCTGGAATTATATCCCAACTCCACTCCATTCATGTTGTTGAGACACATTATGTGCATCCCGACCTCCAATATATCCTCTCACGCGACCATCTTATTTTTACCACCCCCCAAGAACTTCCCCCTTCCTATGGAGTCCATGATCATTCTATCCCTCTCATCTCGGGCAGTCTTCCTCCCAATGTTCGGCCTTATCTTCATCCCTTTTCCCAAAAGAGTGAAATTGAGAAAAAATTTCATGAATTACTAGAAGTCGGTGTTATCTGTCCAAGTACTAGCCCCTATTCTTCCCATGTGGTCATGGTACTCAAGAAAGAAGGTACTTGGTGCATGTGTCCTGATTTCTACTCCCTCAACAAACTCACAATCAAAGACAAATTCCCCATTCTTGTCATCATTGACCTCTTGTATGAATTTAGTGGTGCTCAGTACTTCACCAAATTGGATCTACGTTCTAGCTACCACCAGATCTGTATGAAAGCAGAAGACATTCCCAAGACTGCATTTCACACTCATGAGGGTCATTATGAATTCTTCGTAATTCCCTTTGGATTTTGTAATGCTCCTTCCACTTTCCAAAGTCTTATTAATCATGTCTTCCATCATTTTCTCCGTCATTTTGTCTTATTTTTCTTTGATGATATTCTCATCTATAGTAAAACTTGGCCATCCCATCTCTCCCATTTGAATCAAGTTCTCCATATACTCTCTAAACATCAACTTTTCCTCAAACAATCTAAATGTTACTTTGGTGCCTTAGAAGTGGAATACCCATGTCATATTGTCGACAAGGATGGTGTCCGAGTGGATCCTAAGAAAATTGAATCTATGCAAGATTTTCCTCATCCTAAAACTCTTAAGAGGTTGCGTGGTTTTCTGGGTTTAACGAGATATTATAGGAAGTTTGTTCGGAATTATGGAAAGATTGCAACTCCTCTCACTTCCCTCCTTAAAAAGAATGCTTTCACTTGGACTTCAGTTGCAGATCATGCCTTCCAAGCCTTAAAAGATGCTATGTGTTCGACCCTTGTCCTATCCCTCCCAGACTTCACAAAGACATTCATATTGGAATGTGATGCTTCTGGGAAAGGAATTGGAGCCGTCCTCATGCAAGATGGCAGGCCCTTGGCCTTCACTAGCAAACAAATTTTAGAGTGAAATTTGGTCCAATCCATTTATGAAAAGGAAATGTTATCTATTCTACATGTTGTGGATCTCTGGCATCCTTATTTATTGGATCAATGATTCCAAATCAAAACTGATCATCAGAGTCTCAAGTATTTCCCGGAATAACATATTTCATCCCCAGCACAGTAAAAATGGGTGACCAAGATTTTTGGCTATGATTATGAGATCATTTACAAGAAGGGAAAGAAAAATGTAGTGGTTGATGCTCTTTCCCGAAAATATGAAGAAGACAGGTCCCTTTTCTCCCTCTCCTTCATTGTACCATATTGGCTCCAAGATATTCGTCAAGAATGGCTGCAAGACCCCAAAATTTCTAGCCTGCTCCACCAATTGCAACACAATTCTTCATTTTCTCCAGGGTACTCTTGGCATAATGAAGACCTTCGCTACAAAGTCCATTTGTATTTATGCAATAAATCCCAACTTAAATCCACAATTCTTTCTGAACTTAATGCCTCACCCACAGTCGGGCATTCGGGGTTTACCAAAACCTATGAACGGGTCAAATGTTATTTTTTCTTGGAGGGTATCAAACAGGGTGTTTGCACCTTTGTGGCTAAATGTAAGGTATGTCAACACAAAAAGGGAGAAACTATCAAAGATCCAAACACACTCCAACCAATTTTGATTCCCCCTACTATTTGGCGAGATATTTCTATGGATTTCATACTTGGATTACCTAAATCAGGCAATAAGTCAGTCATCATGGTGGTATTAGATCGTCTCTCAAAATATGCTCATTTTTGTGCTCTTCAACACCCATTCAAAGCCGCCACAATGGCTCAAATATTTATGGATAATATCTTCAAACTTCATGGCATGCCTAATTTTATTGTCTTTGACAGAGACCCCACTTTCACCAACAATTTTTGGCAAGAATTGTTCAAGCTACAAGGTACCCAATTGCATCTCAGCACTACCTATCACCCCCAAATGAATGTCTATATTGAAGTTGTCAACAAGTGTTTGGAAACATATTTGATGTGGTTTGCATCTGAGAAGGAAAATCGATGGTCTCAATGGTTACCTCTAGTTGAATGGTGGTACAACACATCTTACCATATAGCTACTCACATGAATCCTTTTGAAGCAGTCTATGGTCAAAATCATCCATCCTTTCTCTCGTATATTCCAGGGGCATCGAAGGTTCAGAAGGTTGAAAAACATATTACTGTCTGTGAGGCTATTCTTTGTGCCCTCAAAGACAATTTTGTCATGGCTAAGGATTGCATGAAGCAAAAAGCATATCAAGGTCATTCTGAATTCCATTTTGTTGAAGGGGACCATGTATTTCTTCGACTACAACCTTATAAGAAGACTTCACTTCAAAGCTCAACACTGTCAGAAACTTGTGCCCAAATTTTATGGTCCTTATACAGTGCTCAAGCATGTGGGATCGGTTGCCTGTCAGTTAGCTCTACCCAGTCATTCGAAGTTGCATCTTGTTTTTCATGTTTCCTGCTTAAAGAAGGTAATTGGAACTAAGTGTCAAACTCAAACTAGTCTCCTTGAGTTGGATTTAGAAGGTTTCATATGGTTGCAACCACAAGAAGTCTTGGCCCAAAGAGAGCGTCATCTCTATCAGTGCACCATCTAGGAAGTGTTAGTCCAATGGAAATATACACCTCACGAAGATGCCACCTGGGATCTGGCCACCATTCTACAACAATTCCCTCATCTGAAGCCTTGAGGACAAGGTTGTTCTTCAAGGGGGAAGGCATGTTAGGGACCTAACCTCCTGTTGACGGGCGAAATTGACCATCCATCAACTGGAAGAGCGAGTCTGGTCCGAGGTTGTCTAAATAACCCAAGTCGTTTGGGATAACTCGTTCTGACGGGTTTAATGGCTCCGTTAGCCAATCTAAGAATCCTAAAAGAAACGAATAAAAGAGAGAAATAACTAACTAATTAATAAACACACTATATATATGTACATA
>JZKD02S1638658.1:495327-513274 GCA_000966675.3 Picea glauca
CAAACATTTGATTTGGAAGAGGAGAAATGAGTCAGCAGGCTTGCAAACCTTTTGTCATCTGAAAGCACCTCAAAAACTGAGTTTTTGGAGGGGAGCGCTCCCCCTTACACTATCTTGGAGCATCGGTGCTCCCCCTTACACTATCAGGGAGCGTTATAACGCTCTCCTAGCCCTTTTGAGGGAGCGCTATAGATTTTGAAAGCGTTGGCACCCCCCTAAAGCCTACTAGGGAGTGCTACAGCGCTCTGATGGTCCTTTTGAGGGAGCACTACCTATTCTGTGCAGTTGTTAAGTTGTTGAGATGAATGGGGGAAGCATCTTTTCATTCTTGGAAGGCAGTTGGATTCGAATCCCTAGTTCAGCCATGATCTTAGGGCAGGTCCTCAACTGAAGGAGGAAAATCCTCACCTTCCCCAAGGATATCTCAAGATTGTTGAGCCTCTCCAAGGCTATATAAGAAAGCTTTCTAATGGTGAAAGGGGACTGGAAATGGAGAATTACACCAAACTTATGATCTCATAAGTGGTGTTGCAACATAGCTGATTGGGGGAAGAACAAAAGATAAGTTGTTGTTGTCCGGGTTGTGGATCTTTCAAGCAAGGGTTAGATGAAGAGGACTTGACGAAGCTGTCGCATTCGCATCTACGATTGTAAGTATTGTTGTTGTTATTCTCATCAATATGACACGCTTGGCCTGTTTCTTTCTAGTTTGTGCCTAATGTCACATGAACTTATAATTAATTGATAGATCTGTTTTCAAGCTAATATCAATAGATTAGGAAGCGGTTGTATCTTGTTTTGTCCACAGGATCCAACGAGAAGCAAAGGATCAAAGCGCAACTAGGAGCGTGCAGGGACAAACGTCGATAAAAGGTACTTCTGTCATCCTTCCTTCTCATGTTTAGTTTAGATAGATTTGAAAGGAAGTCAGTCTCCATGTTAAGCATTTTCTATCTAGAGTTAGGGTCAAGCTCTTAGAGGTGATCTACCTGTCCGCAGGGAGATTTTCCTACAACAGAAACTGGTGACTCCACTGGGGAGATAGCCTCAAATTGAAACCTCTTGTTTGGATTTTTCACCTCATTGACCTTGTTCTATCCCTTGATTGTTTCAGACCTGGTTCACTCCTATTTTGATTGGTTTCATGAGCTGATTGGCTCCTTACCTTATCACACTCAGCATAATTGTCGGAATTGAATTGCAATTTTTTGATTTCTTGACATTTTCTGGGATTTTTAGACCCTGGCGCCCCTGTCCTAGTGTTAAAAGAGTGCTAGAGCTCCCCCATACCTCTGCATAGAGCGCTATAATGCTCCTTTCCCTTGGCAACAGAGCGCTAGCCTCTTTTAGGCCAAAAAACCCTCCAGAACTGCCTTTTTTCAGGGTTTGCCTCTGTGTCTCTTTTGTTGAGTGATCTAGTGAGTCAATTTTTCTTACTTTTCAGTCTTGACATCTGTCTTTTGGAAGAATAAACACCTTGTTAATTGGATCTTGTAGCATTCTTCACTATTTTCATTGAGTTTTTCCCTGTTGAGTGAAGTTTGAAACCTATGCATTGTCCTTCTCTCCTCATCAGCTGAGTAAAAACCCTAGTGAAGGTCATCAGAGGCCTACAGATCCCTTCATCCCGACTTTAGTCAAGGTCATTGTTCTTCAACTTTTGCTTTTGGGTGTGAAGTTTGCTTTTCCTTTCTTTGATTGTTTCTTTTCTTTCGCTTTTCGTTTCAATTGCTATGAAGGGTGTATTGTTTGTGTGACTTTTTCTTGTGCTAGTTTGGTTTTCATTCATACAAGAAAGATAATTAGAAAAATGAGCATTGTCTTGTATTGATCATCATCCATACGCAAATAATAAAATATATCTTCATATATTAGAAGGCATTTAAAATTTTTTGCATTACATCAGGATTTGATTGAGAAAAGAATCGTTTGAGGGCATTCCGTATTTGTGCTTATTAGTGAAAAGAACTCTCTCTCTCCCTTAGCTAGATGTTCATCGAAAGGAAATGAATGCTTATCATGTTCAATTCATTCTTTGGGTCTGAGTCATAATTCCATTTGTTTCACTTCCATGCACCCATTTGCGTAAAGAACAGCCATAAAAATCAACGCTAATTAAAAGTTATCTAGAACTTTTTCTTTTCTAGGATCCTCCACCAACAGTAGACTAGGCTTAGTACTTTGGGTTAGGGCTGTGAGCATAACTCTCCAAAGTTTCTAAAACAAACAGTAGCATCTTGAGTTAGGGAGAGTAAATCCAGTTATCATATAAGTCTGCCTGGGATCCCCCTCTCACACAGTGGTTACGCACGAGGTCGCATTCGGGTAAGCTACAGGGACTAACCCTCCATGGTTTAACTGATTGTGGTGGTCATATCGTATTATGGGGATCACTTTGAGGTAAATCCACAATTACTGCGTGGAATCCTTTTAATTGATTTCGGGCTTGATACCCTGCCCGTACATTCAGATCGGACTGTCAACTGTTCCCGCCCAGGGGCTAACTGCGAATTGGTAACCTTAGTGGCCATAATCTTTAGGGTCTTACAAAAGGTGACGGTGACGAGAAGTCTCACTGTACCTGGAACAGACATTGGTCAAACTCACTTGGGCTCCTTGGAGGGTAAATCCACAATTACTGCGTGGAATATTGCACCAAGGCGTAAGTCTGTTAAGCAGGTCGCCATTGTGACTGTTCCACCCTATCCCCACCCCTTCTGGACTTGATCACGTGACATTGGATTTCATCACCAACTAGTATGGTCATCGAGAGAAGGTCCTGTTTGCGTGGTTGTGATTCTTAGATTCTATTAGCGTATGTTGTTTCTTTTACTTAGTGGACCTTAGGTTGAGTTGGTGTTAATGGCATCGAATCTTGGGAGTACCAATGGAGGAACCCCTGCTTCTGGGGAACCTTATACCTTTTCTTCATTCAGAAGCTTTGGTCCTCCATATGTTGCCACACTGAGTCTTCTAGGACCCACTATTGGATTACTAGTTTGGTTGTTCCCCACTCCAGTGATCCAAAATCCTCCCAATGTTTCAGTTGCACCTAATACTTTGGATGTCAATACACCACCCACACATCAACCTCACGTTGAATTTTCGCCTTCTTCACCCATCAAGTCTCCTTCCATTTCTCCTTCTTCGCCTAGTGAAAGCTCTAAAGCAAGTAGCCAGGTTGATCAGAAGAAGAAGAAATGGAAAGAGAAGAAGAAGAAGAGCCTGAAAAGGACCAAGGCCCCAACAACATCAGATGTTAGCTCTAAGAAACCAGTTACTGTTAATAGTACTGGGAGTGTTGATGAGATCAACAAGATTAAAAGGAACAATCAAAAATCCAAATTCCCTTGCAGCCTTTGTAAGGGTGACCACTTTCTGAGGGATTTCCCCGGTCTTACCCAGGTCTTAGAAGTGTGGTCCTCCATGTCGTCGGCCTCTTTTGGTCATGTCAATGATACCCCGTCAACTAGTGATGTTCAAGTTGGTAAGAAGAAGAAAATTGTCAAGTTCCCTTGCATGTTATGTAAAGGTGATCATTACTCTCTCCTTTGTCCTCACATGGACGAGGCTTCTTCTCTTTTGGAAAAACTTCAACTTCCAAAAGGTTATCGTAAGATTTCCTCCAACCCACCATTGGTTGATGGACTAGTCAATCTGGTTCCATCCCCGGTCAGTCTGGTTGATCAGGTGGTCAATCTAGTTTCCTCCTCGATTGAACCACAAACCCAAGTAGTTGATCCAGTTTCATCATCGATCAGCCCCGCTCTTCATCAAAAGAGTGACACCGAAGTGGTTTTTCCATCTTCGATCGACCCCACTCTTCCGTTAGAGAGTGACACCAAAGTGGTCGATTCATTTCCACCCGTCGACACCATTCTTCCCTTGGAGAATGAAACTCAAGTAGTCGATCCAGTTTCTCCATCGGTCGATCCCATTCCTCCATTGAGGAATGTCAAAGTGATTGATATAGTCCCTTCCTCGGTCAGTCCCACTCTTCCTCTGAAGAGTGCTAAAGTGGTCTATCCAAGTCCACCATTGGTTGATCCGATCCAGTCATCGGTCGATCCTACTCCCCTTCTAGAGAGTAAACCTAATATTGCCCATGTTTTTCTTGTTAATACAGACTCTACCATGCCTGGGGGAATTCCTCCTCCTCCTGTGGAACCCCCTCCAAGTATTGAATCCATCCTTTTTGATTGGGGTGCGCTAACTGGACCTCGTCTTCCCTCCCACATTCCTTTCCAGATTACAGTACAGGTTCGTGGTCGGGATGTTTCTCAAACGCTGATAGATGAAGGTGCATCCGTTAGTATTTTGTCTTCTGTTGCTTGGTATGCTTTGGGTTGTCCGTAGCTTGCACCGGTTACACAGAATCTGTTAGCTTTTAACAGAAGAACTAGTCAACCTTTAGGGATCCTTCCTTAGTTTCCTGTAACTTTGGGAGGGAAAACTATCTTTATCGATGTCATGGTAGTCTGAGACCCCTTGGATTTCACTTTACTCCTTGGGCGGGATTATGTCTATGCCATGAAAGCTATTGTATCCACTCTTTTCCGTGTGATATCTTTTCCTCATGATGGAAGAATTGTGACTATTGATCAACTTTCATTCATCGTCCCCGACTGGGTTACCTCCCTAAGTGGTTCCTATATGCAGATAATATCACCCCCACAACATGTCAATTATGTGGCATTGTCCCCCATGACCTCAAATTCCGACGATCTGGATCCGGTAGTTGACATGGTGATCTCTTCAGTAGGGTTATTGGAGCCTGATCTCCTTACCCCTATCATGACCCTCGACATGTGTTCCTTCCAGAATGATTCTCTTCCATCCGATGAAGATCTCTTGGAAGCCATGATCGCATTTTGTGCCTTGACATGGTACCCTTCTAGAGTATTATCCTCTTGGAAGCCATGATCAAGAAGCATTCACGAGCATAGTTTCCCTTCTCTGTGGCAAGCTCATTAAAAAATGAAACAGAGGCCACTAGCTTTCATGCTGGGGGCATCACGAACATAGTTTCTCTTCTTTGTGGCAAGCTCATTAAAAAATGAAACAGAGGCTTTGAGCATAGTTTTCTTCTTTGTAGCAAGCTCATTAAAAAATGAAACAGAAATCTAGGGATCGAACCTAGAACCTTGAGCATAGTTTTCCTCTTTGTAGCAAGCTCATTAACAAATGAAACAGAAGCCAGTAGATTTCATGTTGGGGGCATTACGAGCATAGTTTCTCTTCTCTGTGGCAAGCTCGTTAAAAATTGAAACAGAGGCCACTAGCTTTCATGTTGGGGGAATCACGAGCATAGTTTCTCTTCTCTGTGGCAAGCTCGTTAAAAAATGAAACAGAGCCCTTGAGCATAGTTTTCCTCTCTATAGCAATCTTGTTAAAAAATGAAACAGAGGTCACGAGCATAGTTTCCCTTCTCTGTGGCAAGATCGTTAAAAAATGAAACAGAGGCCTTGAGCATAGTTTTCCTCTCTGTAGCAAGCTCATTAAAAAATGAAACAACAATCTGGGGATCAAACCTGGAACCTTGAGCATAGTTCTTTTCCTGTGTCAAGCTCGTTAAAAAATGAAACAATTACCTCTCCCTTCAAGTTGATTCTTTCGCTAGATCTCGTAGATTTCGAGTCGAGTCTTTCGTTAGGTCTCATTTTTGAACCTTAATTTCATCCACCTGTATCCTTTTTCTCCATCTAGTACAGAAATTGGTGACAACCTCAAAGTTGGTGAATGAATTGAAGCTTGGGGGGCATGTCTCCAGTCTTTGATGATCATTCTGGAGTCAATTCACCAGCTTTCAAGCTGGGGGCATACCGAGCTTAGTCTTTGTTCTTTCTCGTGCTCGTAAATACATGAGAATGCAACCGGGTAAACTTTTATCTCTTTTTCGGACCCGCACGGATATACGAACACACGAAAAAGGAACCCCCCTGGAGTCTCCTTTAAACCCTTTTCAGCCTCTCTAAATATGAAAAAATTGTCGAGCGACCTTGCATCCTTTCACGCTTGTTAAAAGGTCAGAAAGGGTGTCTTTTGAGCGATAGTTTAACCCTTTTTTTGTCTCGTTGGACTAATGTACAAAAAAGGAACTGAGAGATTTCTCTTTTAAGTGTTTTTCCAAACTCTATAATCCTGAAAAACCTTCAAGTTTTCTGTCTTTGGACTCGTTAAAGAACACATCGACAGACCCATATGGGACCGAACCCTTACTTCTTCCGGGTCATTAAACAAAGGAAGAGGAACTTACCAAAGGTGAGTTATATCGAGCATGTGTTATCCTCCTCGAGCTCATTAAATCAAAAAGAGGTACTCATCTATCTAGATGGGGGGAAAATCTGAAAGGAGCAAGCCAAGAAGTCTATTGAGAACATCATCCAGCACTTCTTAGAATCGCCCTTGAACACGACACTTTGTCATCTGCATGCATCATAATCCGCTAAACCTCTGCACTGAGCCAATCCTCGAGTTCCTTTCACTCCTTTGGGTCACCCGACACAAGTCACAGTATCCATTGCATAGTTTTGGTCCATGTCATGTTTTGTTGTTGTGCCTCAGTGTTCAAGGAAAGTATCTGCCTCTAGAGTCAGCCATCCCAAATATATTGCCTCAAAACCTGTGTCAGTCCATGTCCATTTGATCTGCCAATTACATCTCTATGTTCGTTTCGTGTCGTTGATGGGGGATACATCAAGGCCCTCCCTCAACGAGTCTATTCCTATCGACTCCAACACATTATCTAGGAATTAGGCTTAGAAACTAGTTAGTACTTTCGGACCTGCATGCCTCAATGGCAGGCCTCCTCACATTTGATAGTGGGTTTACATCATTGACCCCTGATCGAATGATTCCACGGATGTTCGACCTCAGCTCATCTATTCACATTCACTGGAATGTATTAAGGTACCTTGGGAATCATTGACATTAATGGTGATCTCCCTCGCGCTTGTTAACGGTTTACATCATTGACCGGTAATCAAGTGGTTTCTACCATGTTCGACATCAGGACATCTACTCACATGGTTAGAATCGTACCACATTGGGATTGGTAAGAATAAATTGGGTTGAGTAATCACTTTGATACATGCTTTGCACGGGCTGCGAAGGAGTTCTTATTGGACAAGAACACATACACTATCACATAGATCCACTTTGTATTGGTCGTGGCTATGTCTTGTCATCTCGTAGATCCACTGTGTATTCTTCATGGCTACGATCAGTTCATGTCATTAGAGTATATATCCACAGTGTATTTTCGGTGGCTATACCTTTTATCAATACAATTATGGATCCACAGTGTATTTTATGGTGGCCATATCTTGCAAGTCTTGATCACCCAAGCATAGGTATGCCTGCCTTGGGTTTTGAAATATGTCATGATATTTGTTGGATGTTTGTGTGCAGCTTCCGTCAAGTTCTCCGAGTCTATACCCTTGCTTGAGAGTGTACAAAGCATTTCAGTTACCAGTTCCTATCTTCTAACTTCATACTTTAGGGGGCAATCTGTTACACATCAAAATTACTCACTTTGATAGTGTCGAAAGTGTCGTCATTACAAAGGTCGCAAGTGTCGCATTTTTCTCACAAGGTCGCAAGTGTCGCATGTTGCTCACAAGTGTCAGGGAAGCATACTGCCATGATGCCTATGTCGTGCCTATAACGACATGAGAAGGACACTTGAAACACCTCAAACATTCGATTTGGAAGAGGAGAAATGAGTCAGCAGGCTTGCAAACCTTTTTCCATCTGAAAGCACCTCAAAAACTGAGTTTTTGGAGGGGAGCGCTCCCCCTTACAGTATCTCAGAGCACCGGTGCTCCCCCTTACACTGTCAGGGAGCGTTATAACGCTCCCCTGGCCCTTTTGAGGGAGCGCTATAGATTTTGAAAGCGCTGGCGCCCCCCTAAATCCTACTAGGGAGTGCTACAACGCTCTGATGGTCCTTTTGAGGGAGCACTACCTATTCTGGGCAGTTGTTAAGTTGTTGAGATGAATGGGGGAAGAATATTTTCATTCTTGGAAGGCAGTTGGATTCGAATCCCTAGTCCAGCCATGATCTTAGGGCAGGTCCTCAACTGAAGGAGGAAAATCCTCACCTTCCCCAAGTATATCTCAAGATTGTTGAGCCTCTCCAAGGCTATATAAGCAAGCTTTCTAATGGTGAAAGGGGACTAGAAATGGAGAATTACACCAAACTTATGATCTCATAAGTGGTGTTGGAACATAGCTGATTGGGGGAAGAACAAAAGATATGAAACTTATGATCTTAGAGGAAACTCACAGTCAACCAAAGGAGAGTGATTAGTGAAGCTGTTGTTGTCCAGGTTGTGGATCTTTCAGGCAAGGGTTAGACGAAGAGGACTTGACGAAGCTGTCGCATTCGCATCTATGATTGTAAGTATTGTTGTCGTTATTCTCATCAATATGACACACTTGGCCTGTTTCTTTCTAGTTTGTGCCTAATGTCACATGAACTTATCATTAATTGATAGATCTGTTTTCAAGCTAATATCAATAGAGTAGGAAGCGATTGTATCTTGTTTTGTCCACAGGATCTAGCGAGAAGCAAAGGATCAAAGCGCAACTAGGAGCGTGCAAGGAAAAACGTCGATAAAAGGTACTTCTATAATCCTTCCTTCTCATGTGTTAGTTTAGATAGATTTGAAAGGAAGTCAGTGTCCATGTTAATCATTTTCTGTCTAGAGTTAGGGTCAAGCTCTTAGAGGCGATCTACCTGTCTGCAGGGAGATTTTCCCACAACAACTGTCAATGATGGAATAACGAGTCTTGGGGGGGATTTGGAAGCCTCTTTGGGTTTGTGCATGGAAGGTGGAAAGGTTGTTAGTAGTTATGTATCAGAAGTAGTGATATTGACTTTGGGGAAGAGGGGGGGTGCTACTAATTGGGGTAGGAGTCTTGTGTGTGCAGTGGAGGGAGGATGTGCCTTGGAGAACCAACACGAGGTAGGTGGGGAAGGTAAGGGTGGTCTAGAAGTTATGTCACATGATTATTTAGATGATGGAAGCTATAGGCTGGGGTCTTTCCATAAGGATCAGGCCATCATTGGAGGGAGTTTAGCTTCTAATGGAGGATTGGACAGATAAATATATTTTAGTCGTTTCTCTGTGGATTCTTCTTGTATTTTTCCGAAGGTTAGAGATAAGAAGAGGGTATGGCCTACACAGGTTGTAGAGGATTTAGGCATTGGAATTGATTCTGTGGGATATTTGTTTGCTTTTCATACACTCTTTGAGATCGATGAAACTATAGTTAATTTCATCCCGTCCTACAGGGATATTCTAACCAATTCTCCACTGTCAATTTTTGTTGGGGGGGAATATTTACCTGTGAAAAATAGTAAGAACATTTATGTTGAGAGTTCAAAGGAGATAAAGTTTTTCATCTTGAAGGAGGAGGATGCTCTGGTGAAAGGAGTTGTCAATGGGCGGTTGGAGAAGGAATTCTCTCGGATAAAGATGAGGAGTGCGAGAAAGTTTAGGAGTGAAAAGGATCTTGGTGTTTATGTTGGAATTATTTTGAATGAGGGACCGAGGGCACTTAGAGCACAAAAATCCCTAGCAAGAGTTAAAAAATGATAGTGGCCTCCCTTAATGTTATTGGGGTGGGGTGGAGTTCAAATTTTTTGGCTCTAAAAAGATTTTTAGATATAATCAAACTAGATGTGTTGTTTGTACAAGAAACAATGGTCTGTGTTTCAGAATCCAAAGAATTGTTTGTTAAGTTATTGCCTAATTGGTTCTTCTATGGAGTTGACTCTATTGGACTCCCAGGGGGGGTTTTATCAGCATGGAATCCAAGGAAATATGATCTGAATTCTTTCTTGACCTCTGCAGGGATTTTGCTAGAAGGATATGTAAAAGAACTAGATAGACACATGAAGTTGAACAATTGCTATTGGTCGTATTCAGATAGAGAGGCTTACTAGGAAGCCATAAAAAATGATGGCATATTAAAGGAACCTAACCTAGTGCTGGGGGGTGATCTAAATTTTACTACTTATTGCATGGAAGTGTGGGGGGAACATGCCAGAGCATATCCCTTACACCCTTTCTTCATTCAGCTGACCCAATTTGAAGGGGTGGTGGATGTGGAACCTATTAAATTAATTCCTATGTGGAGGAATGGGAGAGGTGGACATAATTATATAGCTACACGATTGGATCACTTTCTGATTTCATAAGAGCTTATGCAGGCAGGTCTGAGATACAAATCGAAGGTTTTCACCATAAAAATATATGATCATATGACTATGATCCTTTATTTAGAACCAGAGTGCAGAAAGGTCAGATACCCCTTTAAATTTAACTCTATATGGATGGAAGATCCAGAGTTCGATAATATGATCTGAACCAATTGGGAAGTATTGGCTGAAACAAAGTCTTTAAGTCCCATGGAGTCTATGGTTAAAAAGTTGAAGGTTCTTAAGGAATGGATGTTTAGTTGGGAGAAAAAGAGAAAAAGTGAGGTAAAGGAAGAAATGGTAAATATTGAACTTGAACTTGATGTTTTATATTCTAATCATCCTGGAGGTCTTGAGAAGGAGGTTGTTAGAGTGCTAATTGTAGAAAAAGAGAAGAGGAAATCGATACTTTTGAGACAGGAAGAGGATACATGGAGGCAGAAAAGTACAATTAATTGGCTAGCTTCTGGGGATAGTAATACCAAGTTTTTCCATACGTTTTCAAATGCTAGGAAATAGATTAACACTATTTGGGGGATCACTAAGGAGTATGGTAATGTGATTACTAGTGATCAAGGATTACAAGTGGAAGCTGTTAATTTTTTTCAGCAGTTGTACAAAGCATAGTCTAATATGGATATAACTAACCAACTAGCAGTATTAAAGAATTTTCCAAGAATGTTTTCAGAGGAAGACAGCTGTAGAATTTTTGAGCCAGTAACCTCTATTGAAATTATGTCAACACTTAAAAGTTTTAAAGCATCAAAGAGTCCTGGTCCTGATGGATGGACTGTGGAATTTTTTTTGGCCTTTTTTGATGTAGTGGGTGATGAGTTATTGGAGATGGTGGAGGAGTCAAGATTGAGAGGAAGGGTGAGTGGAGCATTGAATGCTACTTTCATTTCACTCATTCCTAAAAAGGAGAATCCTAGTTCTTTTGGTGATTTTAGACCTATAGCCTTATGTAATTTGACTTATAAGATAATTACTAAAATTATTTCCAAAATAATTAAATCCATTATGTCCTTTGGTTTATCTAAAGAACAATTTGGGTTTCTTGAGGGAAGGCAAATTACTGATGTTATTGAGATTGTACAAGAATCCTTACTTAGTATTAAGACAAAAAATAAAAAATATTTGGTGCTAAAACTTGACCTGATAAAGGCTTATGACAGAGTGGATTGGGAATTTTTAAGGCTTGTGTTGTTACAGATGGGTTTGAGTCTTGAAGTTACTCATTGGATTATGGGGTGTGTGACCTCAACATATTATGCAGTCCTGATCAATGGTAAGCCTACAACTTTTATAAAAATTTCAAGGGGATTAAGGAAGGGGTGTCCTCTATCACCCTTATTGTTTCTGCTAGTGGTTGAATGCTTAACTAGAGCTATTAAAGAGAAGGTAAGAGAGAATAAAATAGGAGTACCAGTTGCAAGAGGGATTTACATTACATATATGATGTTTGTTGATGATGTTATTTTATTTGGTAATGGTAAGATTGTTGAATGGGAGATATTAAAAGGAATACTAGACTTGTTCTGCAAAGCAACTGGAATCGCATTTATTCCACATAAATCTTCTTTCTTAGAAGTTGGATGGGTGGAAGAGGATTTGTCCCTGCTAAAAGAGATTTTTCCATTTGATGTGAAACTAATTGATGAGGGATTTAAATATCTTGGTTGTTTTCTGAAACCAAATTGCTATAATAGGATGGACTGGAACTAGCTAGTGAAAACAATTGAGAAAAGGATTGCTAATTGGAGTCATAGATGGTTGAGTTTAGGGGGAAGAGTAACTCTTGTTAAAGTTGTTTTGGAAAGTATACCTGTTTATTGGATGTCACTAGCTAAAATCCCTAAAATTATTTTAAATATTATTAGAATAAGGATGGTTAGTTTCTTATGGACTGGGAAAAAGATAAAAGAAGGGATCCATTTGGTAAGCTGGAAACAACTAGCAAAACCTAAAAAGTTGGGCGGGTGGGGAATTAAGAATATTTTTTCCTTTGGGAAATCCTTAGTAGAAAAGAGATTATGGAGGTGTCTTATGTCTCAAGGATTGTGACATGAGGTGGTACTTAAAAAATATCTCAAGAAGAAATCAATTGTAGATTGGTTCAGAGAAGGTAGGAAAAATTGGGTTGGTATTTCAAACATTTGGAGATCACTTACCTCATCATTTCCCATCATTACTGAATGGTTGGCTTGGAAACCTGTAAATGGGAAATACATCAGGGTTGGAGTTGATCCATTGATAGGATCTCAAAATTATTATAAGTTATCTAGGAATCTTGTACTAGATTTGAAGGCTCAAGGTATTGAATTTTTGTCTCGGGCAGGGTACCAGGATGTAGAGAATACAGGGTTTCCTAGATGGAGATTGGTAGAGGATTTAGGATTGGAGAGAGAACATTTGGATGAATGGAATAATTATGTAAAAGGGCTTGTAAGCTCAAGATTTGATCTAAACAATGATAAAGATCTCTTGATATGGTCCTAGGACACTAAACTTGGATAGGTTACGACAAAACAAGCTTATGATATTCATATGGAGGGAACTAAAGGAGATGCTTCAGTTTTTTGGTACAGTGAGATTTGGGATTGGTTATTACCTTTAAAAATCAAACTCTTTGTGTGGCTCTTACTTGAAAAGAAAATACTTACTTGGGAAAACTTATCTAAATGAGGATTTGAGGGACCTGGCATATGTGTGTTATGTGGGATAAATGAGGAGAATACAAATCATGTTGTGGAATGTATGTTCACTAACGATGTATGGATTATAGTACTAAAGGAGCTAAGACTTGAGAGTAGATGGGAAGGAGAGAAGATTATGGACTATTTTGAAAACTGGTTAAAGAAGAAGGAAAAATGGAAATAGGTACCTGGTTATTTATGTTGGGAAGTGTGGAAATATAGGAATATGGCTATATTTGAAGGAAGGTCGTTTAAAAGAGAAAACGTCTACAATAGTATTATACAAAATCTGGGTGAAACAAAAGTTTCAAATTGCACTAAGGTTGATAGGATAGATAGGCCTCCTATTCTAGATTGGGATCTGGATGTGGGATTTTTTGATGGGGCATCTCAAGAAAGGGGTGAAAAGTGTGGGGCTGGAGCAGTATTAAAATGCCCAGAGAAGGGAACCTATAAGATTATGATGAATTGTGTAAGGGGGACTAATACCAAGAGTGAACTATTAGCCCTGTGTTGTTTACTTTATTTTTCTTCTTATTTAAAGGTAACACAGTTACAATTGGTTGGTGAATCAAAGGTCATAATAGATTGGTTTTCTAATTTAAATGATTTATAGGTGATATCTCTTGTGCCATGGATGAACATAATTATAAAGTTGAGCGGGAGGTTTACTCATCTAAAGGCTCAACATATTTACAGAACCTACAATATGGAAGTTGGTCAGCTATCAAAGGCAATACTATTACTTGAAGAAGATGGTATTCACTATGCAATGATATATGAAGGAGAATCATAAAATTATGAAAGACTAATAATCATTTAATGGAGCAACAGAATTAAGGAAAAATTGTTGATCTTATATGTTGTTGTTTTTTTGGAAATATCATTTTTGTTGGATATTTATACAGTGAAAACTAAATGATTATATCATTGTTGGTGGATATGTAAAAGAATAGTTTGAATATGCTCTAGGATCTTTGGATAAATTTTAAACTATTTTGACAAGGATTGTAACAAATCTGCTATATTATCTAATATAAGGTTTTTTTTTCTTTTCTGGATAAAAATAAATAAAAAATAAAAATAAATAAAATAAAAACCTAGGCAATACATCACCCAATACACCTTTAACTGCCTAGTTTTAACTTATTCTCAAAAAATTTAGTTAGGTTCTCGGTTTTAGTTGCATTTATATAATTATTTATATTTCATTTATTTATTTATTTTGTAATACAAAGTATTGTCATTTGACAATATTTTTGATATATTGAGTTGTAGAGCACTTCTTTACTTTCAATGCAATCATCTCAATACAATTATTATTTTACTTTATATTTTTACAATCGAATATGAAGAAAATCTTAATTATGTACTTATCATAGACTTGACAAGTGATATTTAAAAAATAATAAAATATTAATAAGAGAAAAATATTTCATCTAAGTAAAAAACCAAAATAAATTTCAACCTAACATACACCTAAAGTAAAATTTAATACATCTTTTAAATTTATATATTAAATTGTTTCATGATAATTGTTTAAATGTAATCTAATAACCCTTAAATTTCTTAATTATACTCTCGTTAAAAACATAAGATAACAAGTCAAAACTACATAGAAAAAAAATTCAATTTCTCTATTTTTGTATTTTAAGCAGATTGTAAAAGTATTTCATATTTGTAAAAAATACAAGTATTTAATTCTCTTTCCAAAATAAACAATTACCAAATATTTTTATAACTTTAAAAGCAATGAAATAATATATGACCAAAGTATTTTGAATTTTTTTTTCAGTAGAAAATTTCTCAAATATATATTTAATATATGTTGTTCTCAAAGAGAGTACATGAGTTCAAATTACAGTGCCAACTAGTGGCCTTCAATTAAGGATAAATCCTCCATCATAGATAGGAAGAGATGTACTACAAAGTTCTGGAAAAAATCTTGGAAATATTATTCAGTCTCTACCCCTATGTAATCAGTCCAACATTTGCAAATAAATTGCAATAGGACAGTCCAAAATGTCTACAACCATGTTTACAAAATAGTACTAGAGATAACTCAAAAATATAATGAAGTCATAGAATTCCCCAAATACTATCTATATCAGATGTAAATTCGAAGTGATAGAGGGGAGTCCTCATGGCCATCTTGCCATTTGTTGTAGTGGATCCTCCCTTCAGGAACCTGTAGAGATTTTTTTGAAAGTGTATCAGCTTCCACATTCTCTTCCCTGTATATGTGATCAAATATAATATCTTTTAAGAGTGTAATGAGGATCCTAATCTTCTCCATCTAGCCCATGAGAGATGTAACAAAAATATTACACTTATGATTTAACCAATCCACCACAATTTTGGAATCCCCTAGCAACTGTAACTGGTCAATGTCAAGTTTGTGTGCTAATGATAAGGTGGCCCACACACCAATAATCTCTTCCCTAGTATTTGTTCTCATCCCACAATTTAAATTCCACCTATATATAGTGTCCCCCCCAGTTTTTATGATATCTCTAGCTCCACTCAGAGTGCCATTATTTTGAGCAACACCATCGAACCAACAAAATTTATGCATGGAAAGATCAGGGTTTTTTTTTTCCTTTTGGGAAAATGAGAAAGAGGATATAGAGCACTAGTAGCTTCCATCATACCTCGGATCCGATATACAACTCCCTTAACAGTAGTTGCACAGGATTCAAAAATGCACTTGTTCCTTGCCAACCAAATATACCAGCAAGTCAATGCAGGTAGAATGCACCGAGCTTTCTCCATCTTAAGCCAATTTTCATAACAAAGTGTTAGAGTACTACCTCCCCAAATTGTAGCAAAGTTGTAAACTGTTGACAGGGAAATCCAAATTTTTTGAGTGAAAGTACAACTTACAAAAATATGAAATATTATCTCCTCATCCCTATTGCACAAAGAACAAACACTTAGTCCTTCCCAGCCTCTTTTTTTTAGATTTTCCCATGTAAGAATTTTATTCTCTAGCACCAGCCACGTAAAGAGTTTGATCTTGTGTGCGAGATCCCAAGTCCAAAGTTTTCTTCGCCAACCTGTTATTTGGATCAGCCAATATTCCTGTGTCAATGCATTATAAACGTTTTTAACAGTGATAACACTAGAGTGATCACCAACTGTATAGATAAGAGAGTCTTATTTTGGTTGAAGTTGGATCCCAGAATGAATGAGAGCCTTACAATAAGAAATCCATTCAACATCCAGATTTCCCGTAAGTTCTAAGTCAACATTGGATTTCCATTGATTAGTCATGAAACCCATAGAGGCATGTGCAGATGCTTGATATAAATAAAAAATGTTTCTCTCCTTTAGTGCCCCTTGAATATCTGGAGATAAAAATGAGGAATTGTTGATTCCCAAGATCTTATCCATATCGATTAAAATGGAGGATCCATTCCCAGGTTTCCATCTAATCCAACAAGTAATGAGAGATAAAGACTTCAGCAAGTTTTTCTAGATCTGCGAAGCTACTGGTTGGATAGGTGATGCCGACCTAAGTCAAGTTTCCAAAGAAAAATATGGGAAATATTTATCCTTGATCACTTGTTGCCAAATACCTTCCTTAAACAAAACTTGCCATAATGAGTTTATTGCCAGGGCACGATTAAAATTGAAAATATTCTGAAGACCCTAACCACAGAGGTGTTTCGGCTTTGCTAATGTCTCTCAGCTACAAAGATGTATTCCATGTGTCTTTCCACCCCCCGACCAGAGGAAATCAAAGATAAGCTTATGGATCTTAGAGAGAAAAAAGTCTGGAACCGCTGCCAGGGCCATCTAGTAGACAGATTGTGTTTCAAGTACTGATTTAGCAAGTGTATAACGACCACCAAGTGTCAACCATCGGTTGCACCACAGTTTGATCCATTTTTCAAATTTTATTATAAGTCATCTCCAGTCTTCAAATGTACTCTTCTTAGCTTTTAAATAGTACCCCAAGTAATGGAATCCCACAGACAACTCAAAATTATAAGAAAACATAGTCCTAAATTTCTCCAATGGTTCTCCATGGATCCCAGAAAAATGGAAGGTTAATTTTTGAGGGCTTACTTTTAAGCCCGAAGCACAATAGAATAAATCCAGCAAAGATTTAATCACCCACCATTCATCTAGAGAGGCCTTAGACATAATAAGAACATCATCAACAAAAATAAGATGAAGGACTTTAATAATCCTAGAAACCTTGACGCCAGTTAGATTTCCTTCTGCTTGTCCTTTTTTTAATAGAAAATTGATTCTTTCCATAACAAGAATAAAGAGTAAAGGAAACAATGGACATCCTTGTCGCAATCCACGTTCGCTAGTGAAGAAATATGAAGCCTCTCCATTGATCAGAACCGAGAATGAGGAGCTAACCACACATCTCATAATCCAATTTATAGAGTGAACACTGAACCCAGTTTGAACTAAGATCAGTCGTAAGAAATCCCAATTGACACAGCCATACACTTTTCTTAAATCTAGCTGAAGAATCAAGGCTTTTTATTTCCTGGCTTTGATACTGTGTATACATTATTGCATTGTACCAATGGAATCCAAAAAATTTCTGCCCTTTAACAACCCAAGTTGTTCACTCGAAAGCTCCCTCGAAAGTATAGGTTTAATCCTATTTGTAATAACCTTAGAAATCAACTTGTAGCAAAGATTGCAAAGCACAATAGGTCTATAATCCACAAAGGTCCAAGCATTATTCTCCTTTGGAATCAGTGCCAAGAAAGTAGTATTTAAGGAACTTTTAATCCTCCCTTTAATCCTTGTGTCTTCAACTAAATCCAACAGGTCATCCCCCACAACATCAATTTTTTTTATATAAAACTCAATCGTCTAGTCGTTCGGGCCTGGATGTTTATCAATTGAAAAAAGTTTTAAAATACCCCAAATTTCTTGTTTGGTTTCTGATCTATCAATTAGTGTAAATCCTAACCTTGTACAATATCTACTGCAAACTGATATTCAGAAAAGAACAGAAAAGATACAATGGCAAATACAAACATTACACAGAGATTTTTCACCTGGAAACCCA